>PVHP010000818.1:0-125887 GCA_004024765.1 Zapus hudsonius | reverse complement strand
TTCACTATGTAGTCTCAGGATGGCCTTGAACTCATGGTGATCCTCCTACCTCTGCCTCCCAAGTGCTGGGATTAAAGGCGTGCGCCACCACACCTGGCTTTGATATCCTATTTTTTTCTCCTGTTATGCAAATCTTGTGTAGGTAGTGTCAGCCACTGTGAGGTCATGAATGCCACGACCGCTTTGTATCTGATGACAGTGTTACAAAGCACTCCACCCCTTCCTTTGGTTCTTACATTTTTTTTCTACCACCTTTTCCACAGTGGTCCCTGAACCTTGGAGGGTGTGATAGGAATGTCTCACTTAGTGCTGAACACTCCACTGTCACTTCTTCTCAGCACTTCGGTGAGTTTTGAGTCACACCAGTGGTAATTGCCATCTGAAAAGAGAAACTTCTCTAACCAGAAGTGAAAACATTAATATAGGGGCATAAACATAAGTATTTAGAGGATTGTTTACTGTGTATAATATATCCATTTAGCCAGACAACTGTAGTAGTTTTCTTTGTAGGACTTATGACCACCCCAGCCATAGGCTTTTGATTAAATTTTCAGTACCAGGCAGGAATTCCTGTGGAGTGGGCCTCAAGTCTAATCAGAGAACAGTTGATTTCCCCCTTAACAGACATGCCACCATTGCACCAGCTGGAATATTTGGCCTGGCTTGCCAGGTGTAGAATTTGCAGGGTTCACTCTGTTCTCTCCCAACAGGCTGTATAGTCTTTCCCAGCATCATGACAGCTGGTCAGCAGGGAGCAGACTTCAGCTCAGCTCCAGCTTCATTTGTCAGTAGAGGAGGGGCAACTTTTGAGCACAGTTGTGTGGGCAGCGGATGGCAGCTGGTAGTCAAAGGAAATCCTGTGCTTTAGGATTTTACATAGAGGAGGCATTGGTGTAATTTTTCACTTAGACACATACACGTGTGTATGTACACACATATGTATGTATGTATGTATGTATGTATAAATACATATATACATATATATGTATAAATTTTAAATATATAAAGACTTTTAAAAGTTTTTATTTAAATTTTTTATTTGCATTCAAGTGTGCATGTGTGTATTTGTGTGCACACCAGGGTCTTTTACTGCTGTAAATGAATGGCCATCTGGCTTTAAAATTTTTTTTTGAGAAAGAGAAAGAAGCAGACACAGAGAGAGAACGGATGTGCCAGGGCCTCCAGCCATTGCAAATGAACTCCAGACACATGTGTCACCTTGTGCATCTGGCTTTACGTGGGTCCTGGGGAATCAAACTCAGGTCCTTATGCCTTGTAGGCTAACACCTTAACCACTAAGCTATCTCTCCAGCCCCCACCTGGCTTTTTGTGGATGTCTGGGGAATTGAACTTGGGCCAGCAGGCTTTGCAAAGAAGTGCCTTTAATGCTGTGTGGAGAAGGAACATTCGAGAGGTCAGAGAGGAAGCAGAAGCTCTGGTGGCAGCCGAGGCAGTGGACATGAGAGCATTGACTAGTGAGGTGCTGCCTGGAGGGGCCATCTTCTGGAAGATTCCCCTGGAGCTCTGGGGTAGATTCAACAGGGGAATTGGAAAAGGAGGTGCCAGGATTGCCTCCTGGCTGCGTGTTGAGCACCTCCTGGTTTGGGGTTGCTTCGTGGAGGGATAGCATTGAGGGAAGTGGGTTTGGAGAGGAAACCATGATTTATATTTGATTTGATGAGGCTATTAGACCCCCTCATGGAGTTGTCAGGTAAATGACTGGCTTTATCATGCACTCATTGTTTTTTCTAAGGAACATCTGTGGAGCACCACATAACATGCTTGGTCTTGGCATGCAAAGATGAGAAAACAGTAGGACCTCAGTAGACTGACCAAACTAGAGATGTAAACAGTATGAAGTGTCTGAGTTGGAAAGTGTTTCCAAACCCCAAGCTTAGAAAATGTCATCAAACAGAGACACCTGAGAGAGTGTGATTGCTTCCCCAACACAATGACGTTTTCATTCATTTTTAAGGAAATTAAAGGACAAGTGTAAGTGTAAAGAGAAATGGGCAGGAGGGGGGGAAACAAAGATAGAAGACAGTCCAGAGAGTGGGAAACTCATGTCGAAAAACAGGCTTTTTTTGCAGATGCATCAGGTGACTTTTTTTCCTTGATTCTCCTGGGCTCATTCATAGATTCTTAAGTAATCAGTGTCATAGGAATCTGAGCTGCAAAATAATGTATTTCCATTCTTTGTCATCTTGTCTTATGACTTCCTGTTGTTAATGGAAGTATCTTGTTGGTATTAGGTATTTTTTTCTTCTTTCTTCCCTAGTATTTCTAGACCACAGTGTCAATGGTTTTTGCCTACCATTTCACGAAACCTGGCCCTTCCCAGCCAAGCTTGAAGTCTGATTGCATTTCCCGCTACCCACAAAGCTTAGGTTGTGATGTAAGTGTTCATAGCAGTCTGTTTATAAGAGCTACAAGTAGGAACAATCCAAGCGTTTAAAAACCAGCAAATGGTTAAGCAAAACAGGGACTATCTGCCCTGGAATACTGCTCAGCTGTAAAGGGAGAACCTGGAGGCAGACACAACAAACCACATCAAAGAAATTCCAGCAAAGCAAGTCTGTAGAGACAGAGTGAAGTAGTTGCCTGGGGTGGGGGCAGGGCTGGGAGTGATTGCAAATAGATACAGAGCTGTGTGGTGGTGAGTTTACTCCAAACTGCTCATTTGTACACAACATCTTTATGAAAATTTTTATGAACTATAAATTTAACTTCTTTAAATTTGTATTTTTTCCATATTTATTGTCCATAATTAGATACATTGCATGAGCAATTACTCTTAGTACAAGTACACTTAGGATGGTACTCCTGTTTCCTCCTCCCTGTCCCAAACCTGCTGGGGGCCCTGCTCAGTGTGCTTGCTGGATCAGTTAAAAAAAAAAAAAAACATGTTTTAGAATTGCTAAAATCCAGCATGACTAAAATGGCTGGATCACAAAGCTTTCTTGCGGTTACAGTAACCAGAGCACCCGTCATAACTGCGGACTTTGTGTAGGGAAGGGGCCTCTCACTGTTGGCTCTGGGCTAGCTGGTTTTTTTTGTTTTTTTTTTTTTTTAACCAGTGAAGACTATTTCACTTTTAACCAACATGGAGTGCTCAGATGGGTACGAGAAAAACGAGTGCTTTGTGTGTGTGCGTGAGTGTGTGTGTGAATCATTGTTCTGTTTTCTGAGGAGGGAAAATTTATTTTGGCTCACTGGTTCAGAGGTCTCAGTCTGCGGCTGACTGGCTCTGTAGCCTTTAGGGCAGTGGCAAGGCATAAGGGTCATGGTGGGAGGGCATTGGATAGTTCACCTCCTGGCAGCCAGGAAGTGTGACAGGTCAGGCAGCTCCATAGACACCTGTCCCTTGAGTGGGAGGTGTCTCTAGCCAGAGCCCAAACCTAGGAGCTAAAACTTATTGGTCAGGTATAAACCTATCAATGGTCTCCCTGCCCACGAAGGGCAGGAAATACTTACCAAACAGTCAATGCCCTCTCTTCCCCACATGCCAGGCCAGCAGAAGGACCTCTGTAACTGGCCTTAGGAAGGTAAGGCCTACTCCTACCCCAGCTAATGGCTAGGGTGAGGGAAGGTTCCAGATTTTTCCACATGAACCCCACCTCATGATGGGAGCCCTCTGTTATCTTTTCTTCTGCTGCTTGTTTAGCTAAACAACATAAGTTCTGTTAAACTCTCTATGTTTTTCTCCCCACACTTGTGGCTGGAGAACTCTGTAACTCCCCATGTTCCTTTAAATAATAAAGTCTCCCACTATACCTTACTAACTTGTTGTCTATGATTTTAATTCTTTAACTCTGTAGACAATAACTCGGGTACTCCTTAAATTTTGTGGCGTATTGGAATTTTTTCTGGGCGTTATCTAAATTCTAAGCCCCAGCTCATCCCGCTACAGAAGCAGGGAGGAGGGAGAACATTTCTAGCACTGTGGTGGTGGTGAGAATTTTGTTGTGTTCAGTTGTACTACCCACTTGCTTCCACTTTTAGCTCACTACCTCACTAATTTTCTGATAATTCATTTAACAAAAGTTGTTTCCAGACCAAACCTACAGATGCTCCTGTGGAAACATTGTCCACCTAGAGATCAGTTTCCACCTAAATGACAGTCAATGGGTGTCTGTAGAGCATACTGCCAGAGGGCTCTGACAGCACTTCTGTGGCTCATACATACATGCTCATTTAATAAAAAGGGAGCTAGGTTTCAGCCTTTTTCTAATGTGGTAACTGTCCCAGTGTAGCAGGTATCAGAATCACATCAAAACAAATTTGGGGGCCTTACATGCTAGGTTTCTGATTTAGTAGCTGTGGCTGAGGAACTGGATATTTTCTGTTGGAAAATGAGTTACAGATGAGTTACAGATGTTGGCTTGAGTACCACACTTTTAGAACTGCTACAGTCTATCCAGTACACCGCTGTTAAATTCACCACCACCCCCAGCTAAAATCGCCCCAATCATGCCATTCCCAGCCCTGGGTCTCCATTAGTCTAGGACCATAAATGGTCAGATGACGTTAGAATACTTAGAGTCACACATCCTTTTCCTATTTTACCTTTTCAGCATCCTTTTGGATTAAATCAAGGAGGAAATCTATTCAGTCGCATAGATCTTCCACTCCCCTCTTTTGTTATATGTGTATGTTGTACGTGTGTATAGTTTGTGGTGTATGATACGCACTTGTGCATGTGCTAGTGTGTGTATGTGTGCAGACCCCAGAGGAAGACTTCCCCCTTGTTTCGCCACTCTTCCACCTATCCCCCCTGAACCCGGGTTTTCCCAGTTAGACTGGCTAGCCAGTAGTCTTTGTCCCACTCAGCACTGGGATTACAGGCATACTGGACCATGTCTGGCATGTTACATGGGTACTGGGGATCAAACTCACTTCGTCACCCCTCCCAATACTCTCCTAATACTCTAAAGGCCCGTTTAACAGGAAGCAAAAAGCCATAACCTCCAAACCTTCACCTAGGAATCTCACGACCTTGGTTGTGCTGAGTGTTCTGCGATGAGTTTGCATCTCTTGTTTGGTGACGTGTGCCATTATAGGACTGTAGTGGAAACATGGAGTTAATGAATACAACCTAAAATCTTTTAAGGATCCCTTTTCCTAGTAGGTGTCATACTTTTCACCTTTTATTCCGTCATTTCATTTTTCACACATAACTTTTATCTGCTGTTAATTTTGGTATATGGAAGAGGTAGACTCTAGCTCTTGTCCTCCAATGGTCTGTCCGTACTTCCCAACATTCCTAAATAATCAGTTAAAAACAAATTTTTTTTTTTTTAGGTAGGGTCTTACTCTAACACTAACTTATCTGGAAGTCCCAGAATAGCCTTAAACTCGCAGGGATCCTTCTATCTCTGTCACCACTGTGCCCAGCTAAATAATCAGTTTTTTTTTAACTCATAAAATTAATGGATAAGTAATGTCCTCAAAAAAATACTTGACTTACAACTTCATAAGGGATTAACATTTAAAACACAATAAGAGCTGCAGTGGATCAATAAAGCTAAACAGTACAATTAAAAAGGTCAATTCACAAAAGAAGCAAGTAAACATGTAAAGGAGTTGACAACATTATTTCATGCTAAACATCCATAATTCAAAATCCCCAAATCTGAAATGTTCTAGAATCCAAAGCTTTTGGGCTCTGAAAAAAACACAAGTGGGAAATCTTATTTTCTGTATGAAATTATTGTGAAAAATTACCTCAAGGTAATGTGTAAGTTGTATGAGAATCATAAATGAATTTCATGTTTAGACTTGGATTCCATCTCCAAGATATCTCAAGCACTTACAAATATTAAAGAAAAAAATGACTCCAGCCTGAAACACTGCTGGTCTAAAGCATTTCAGATATTCAGTGAGTGTGTAGTAATTAGATTATCCCAACCCTTTACAGTATCCATGGTAGAATGTAGGTATGTATAAATTCATTACTGTCATGGGTGAGAGTGCAAGTTGGCAAGGTTCATGTGCAGGAGAATATTTGTGAGAATTAAAAAATTTAAATGCTAATGTCTTTAAAATCACTTCTAATGCATGTTGACATCTTGCAACTTAATGTAATTGGTATTTTAAAAATGTACATACATATTCTTTGCCCAGCCACTAGGAATTTATTCTAAAATATACTTGCACAGCTGTAAATATTTCTAACCATGTTCATTGGAACATAGGTTTGTTTATCTTGAAGGGAATGGAAACTAATAACAGACTTCAATCCATTCAATGTGTGAAGATCTTAATAGACAGAGCCGACTATTGTTATATCTATTGGAAAATTTTTTTTAAATATTTTTTTTTGATATTTTATTTATTCATTTTCAATCAGAGAGAGAGAGAGAGAGAGAGAGAGAGAGAGAGAGAGAGAGAGAGAGAGAGCGCGAGGGAGCGTACCAGGGCCACACCTTGTTGGTCTGGCTTATGTGGGTCCTGGGGAATGGAACCCGGGGCCTTAGGCACTGGAGGCAAGTGCCTTAACCTCTGAGCCATCTCTCCAGCCCTCTATTGGAAAATTTTAACTTCTCTTATACTTTTAACTCATATAGTGTGCATAGTGTGAGCCTGTTTTCGTGTTTTCTAGAAGCATATGAAGATGGGAAGATGGCTCAGCATTTAAGGCGCTTGTTTGTAAAGCTTACTGGCCAGGGTTCAATTCCCTAGTACCTATGTAAAACCTGTATAAAGTGCATGCTATTTTAAATATTTTTATTTATATATTTATGAGAAGAGAGAGAGAGAGAGTACAAGTATGGATATACCAGGTCCTCTTGCTGCTGCAAACTTCAGGTGCATGAAAGTGTGTGTGTGTGTGTGTGTGTGTGTGTGTGTGTGTGTGTGTGTGTGTGCATTTGTTTGTTTACAGCAGGACTCAAAACCATAGTATATAAATATAGTAAATAAACTGTGTGGTTTATTTAGTATGATATCACCTTTATAAAATGTGTGTATTTTTGTTACTTATACATATGTTTATGTTTGTTTAATCAACACAGCCTGGAAGGAAACACATCTTATTGTTAACTGGGTTTATTCCTCTTTGGTGAATCTCAAGGGATTTAAAAAAATATTAGCCTGGTGTGGTGTAGCACACCTTTAATCCCAGCACTTGGAAGACAGAGGTAGGAGGATCACCATGAGTTCAAGGCCACCCTGAGACTCCATAGTGAATTCCAGGTCAGCTTGGGCTAGAGCCAGACCCTACCTAGCAAAACCAACCAAACAAAAAAACCCTTCAAGTTTCTCTGTTTTGATAAAAAATAATACAGCTTTATTTCAGTTATTTAATTAACCTCTCTAGAAGAGAGGCTGAATGTGATAAATTCAGATGTGTGACAGGTTTTATTTGTTTTGGGGTTATTTTTGAGGTAGGGTCTCCCGTTAGCCCAGGTTGACTCTCTCTCTAGCTCCAGGACAGCTTGAATTCATGGTGATCTTCCTGCCTCAGCCTGCTGAGTGTTGGGACTAAAGGCACGTGCCATTGTGCCCAGGCGGGTGGCAGGTTTTTGCGATTCTGGACTCAGCCGCTCCAGCCTTCATCCCGCAGAGCTGCTAGTGCAGTGGCTTCTTTGCTAGTGGATCGAGGCAGCCTTGGTGGACTTCTGCCTGCTTGATTCAACAGTTCCCTTTAAGTCCACCTCCTCTCACAAACATTCCTACTTCTTGGCTGGCACAGCCACTTAAAATCTCAAACTATTTTTCAAAACCAAGTCATCTGACAAGCAAATATTTCTTGGCTCTTAGGAGAGAAAAACGTTGAGGTTTAAGTGTTTGCTCTGCTGTCTTCTGTATGGGGAAAACACTTAAGACCCGCTGAAGTACTGAAACACTACGGGAGATAAATTCTCTTTCGTCTTTTGAAACTACGAATCTGTTTTCTGTTCATTCCAATGCCCAGTGTAATTACAGAATAATTCTGATGCATTACTGAAAGCTTTCCTCCTGTCCCATCCCAGTTGTCAGGAGATATATTTACCAAGAGCCACCCTAATGGTAGCCTCCCTATTGTTACTTTGGTAAATGCTTTCATTAGCAGAAGGATGCAAATGAATTTTTAAAAGAATAATTGACAATCTTCCATATTATGACATTAAAAAATATTTCTGGTCCGTGGAGATGGCACTCGTTTCAAAGGCTGCTGGCCTGGCTTCAGTTCCCCAGCTTCCATGAATGCAAAGTGGTGCATGCATCCGAGACCCCCAAAGCACATATGACAATGGGAGGCAGAGCCAGGCAGAGCTGAAGCTCAGAGGCCAGGTAGGCTGGTGCTCCCTTGCAGTCCTTTGCAGCACAGAGACCTCATTGTCCGGTCATCTCCATCACACACGGTGGAACATGTGCTCCCTACAATTAAACCAATAAAAACGATCTGTGGCTTCCTTCCTAATTATCTCCTATTGCATCAGTATTCGCTGTGTGCCAGCTCTGCATGGAAGCCCAGGTGGAAGGAGAGACGGCGTGTAGAAGATGCTGTGCTGGAGGTTGCACCTTGCTCTTTGTACAGGCGAATAGGCAGGAGACGACTGGACTACTCTGCCAAAATGGCATAGTTAGGCTAAAGGGAACCAACCTGTACATTTTCTTTAATTCTTTTTTTGAAAGTTATTTTATTTGTCTAGAAGGAGGCGGGTCACGCCAGGGCCTCTAGCCACTGCACACAAACTCCAGATGCATGCGCCACTTTGTGCATCTGGATTTATGTGGGTACTGGGGAATCAAACCTGGGTTGTTAAGCTTTGCAGGCAAGTGCCTTAACCACTGAGCCATCTCTCCAGCCCATGTAGCCATTCTAGTAGGTATGGACTGTTTTGATTTCATTTTCCTTGACTGGTGATGTTAAGTAACAATGTTGACTACTTGTTACTTTTTGCATATAAGTGAGCAAAATGAAGGAAAGGGAAGACCTTGCTGCTGATGAACTCATTTTAAAATCATTTAAATGACATTGGAAGAAAAGATGTTGATTTAAAATTAAGTAAGAGGGAAAGGAAGAAGTGCTTTGCAATACTGCCCTCCAGGCACAAAGTGGCCATGATATTAATGCTGTCACAGTGGCTGATGTTACCTACACAAGACCTGCATAATAGGAGGTATAAATAAAACTGATGACATCAAATAGGAGGCTAGTTAGAAAGAAAGGATTCAGTGGAGGGGGGGATTCAGGACAGGGAAAATGAAGGGTGGTGGGAGAGCTTTATGATTGTGGTATATTGTTTATGTGTTTGGAGGTTGTCAATAAAAAGTTAAAAATTTAAAGAAGGTGACCTGTTCCAAATCTGAGAATTATTAAGGCATCAGTTCTGTTAAATATTTCAGTTTTTTAACAGAGATGTTTCTGATTCACAGTCTTTTGCCTCTGGGTTTGCTTTTAAATTGAGATTGTTTTCCATTCTTCCATCACCTGGTTGGGCTATGGCATTGAGCAGTGGCTCTAGAAGTATGGCCAAGGGCCAGCAGCTCCAGCTCCAGGGAGCTTGTGAGAATTGCAGGTTCTCAGGCCCCATCCCAGATCTCGAGTGTTGGAAGCTTTGGGAATGGCCCTAGCAGTCTGTTTCAGTAAGTTTTCTGCTGACTTGCTGCACAGTTAGACTTGAAAACCACTGCTCCAGGCAACGTTTTCAAGTTGGTCCCATGTTACAACACCCTGGTGAGGACAATGTAAATGACTAAGCTGAAATCATTTTATAACCTCCTGCTTAACAGAAATCATATCATGTGACTTAGAAATTGTTGTTTAGGGCATAAGTCATATAAAAGAAGTAATATTTTCAAAGGTATTTGTTGTTGGTAACATTCTTGTTGCTGTGACAAATAACCTGATCAAAAGCGGCAGATGGGAAGAATGGGTTTATTTTGGCTTTCAGACTCGAGGGGAAGCTCCATGATGGCAAGGAAAACAGTGGCATGAGCAGAGGGGTGGACATCACCTTGGCCACAGCACTGAGAACAGCAGCAGGAAGGTGTGCCAAACACTGGCAAGGGGGAAGCTGGCTATATCCCCCATAAATCCGCTCCCAACCACACACTTCCTAGGTTCCAATACCCAAATTGCCATCAGCTGGGGATAGAGCATTCAGAACACATTTGTTTTTGGGGGACACCTGGATGAAACCATCACAATATTTAATAGCTTTGGTCTGGTATTTAAAGAATTTCACAGTTGCATATCTTGCTTTTTTTTAATGTGATTAGACTGCTTTTTAAAAATTAAGGTGGGGGAGGGCAAGTATGGGTGTGCTAGGGCCTCTTGCTACTGCAGACAAACTCCAGACACATGCGTCATTTTGTGCATCTGTCTTTATGTGGGTACTGGGGAATTGAACCCAGGCTGGCAGGCTTTGCAAGCAAGCACCTTTAACTGAGCCATCTCCCCAGACCTAGACTGCTTTTTAATTCTTCAGAGTATCCACCATGAAAGTTTGTAGGAGTGGAGGTCTAGGCAACCGAGCATACCCCAATACTGCCTTTAATATAAATGATGATCAGAAAGAGAGAGGGATGGGTTGGCTAGACACACCTGTTTCATTACAAATAAGATTTCCTCTGTGCAGGCTATTCAAATAGCTACATTGATTGGCCCTCCTCTGCAGAATTTTATGAGGATTTAACTCATGAGATTTTATGTGTTTAAGCATGTGTGGGATATGTGAAGCACTTTGTAAATATTTTGTATTGCTATTATAATTACTATACACAAGATTTGCCTTTTTTTGAACAAAGACTGTCATAAGCATGGAAGCTTTGAAATAATAATCTAGGTCTGAAAACTGATAGCATAAGCAACGTGTGTTACATCGCTTCTTGGCCTTTGGCTAAGGTCAAGTGTAGCAAGGTTTGTTTTTCAAAGATGAATCACCTACACGTATTGCTTTTCAAGAAGCAACTACAGAATCATTTGGTAGAAGGGAGATTGTGGCTGGACCTCCTGAGATGGAGGCTGTGAGTCCAGTTTGAGTTAAATCAAGGGTACTTTATCATCGGCTCTGAGTGAAGCAGTGAGTAGCTCAGAGGGGAGAGCAAGAGGGACCTGGAGCAAGTGCTGGTGGCAGCAGGGGCACTGCCAGGGAATTGGTTAGCTTGGGGCAGGTGGAAAGGTCAGGAAGGCTGATTGAGGGGGGAGGGGAAAAGGAAGGGTGGGGAGGGGTGGGGAGGAGAGAGAGAAGAGAAAGAAGAGAAAGAAGAGAAGGAAGAGAGAAGAGAAGGGGAGGGGAGGGGAGGGGAAGGGAATCTGCAAGCAGCCTGCCCAGAGTCCATTCTCAGTTACAAGTGGCTGCTGGTGTGCATGCTAAGGGCCGAGGGAAACGGAGTGAAAGGTCGAGAAAGAGAAAGAATGTGTGTCAGCAAGGAAAGCAGAGATAGAGAAAGTATATTCACCTGGTTGGGCAGCAAGGGACTAGGTATCAGGGTGTGGCAGGGTGTGTGGTAGGTGGACCAGTGTGGGCAGGACTGGTTAGTGGGAGGGCTTGTGGGGTGCATGCTTAGAAGGAGCCAGCCTGGTCGTCTGGGCGCCCTGTGAAGGGAGGCTTCACTTTCAGAGTTGGGAGCGGAAGGGAACTCTGAGACTCACACTGAAGTTCCAGAGTTCAAATCTCCAGTCTAGATGGAGCAAAGGATGCGAGTGATGTCTGAGAGAGACTGAAAAAGTTTGAGGAATAGCTTTTTTAGGATAGGAGATTGAATGTGTTTCTAGGTAGAAGATCAGAAAATGAGCTGGTGTATTATAGCACTTCTTTCTCTTTATCAGCTACCTCAGAGTGGTAGTCTCTTCATATTTTGTAATGTGGCAGAGCTCAGTCTTTAGTATTTATAAACATAGTTAATGTTTTTGTTATGGACAGAGTACAGAAAAAAAGATAGGTTACTCAGATTCAGATAATAAAGCATTGACTTTGAAGTTGCACTTCAAAGAAAATTTTACATTAAACTTTTCAAGAGTGAGAACTTCTGAGTTATTCACGCAATTACATTTATATCTACAAATGTAATTCTTTTCTGAAACAAAGACTTAAGTAAATGCTTATTATCTATTGAGCAATTTGTAGGAAAGACTAGATTTTTTTTTTTTACCAGTGCAGTGACATCACCACAACAACTTTTTTTTTTTTAAATCTTTTTTCATTGTCCATAATGAGTTACATTTAGTGGGCAAACAATGAGTTGTTATCCCCAATTCCCCGCTGCCCTCCCCTCCCCTCCCCTCCCCACTCCGCTGGATAACCTCCTCCATGGGTTGTCTGGATCAGTCCTTGTGACAGGGGACCATATCACCACAACTTCTAATCATGTGCATATTCTGAGGGATAATAATTTTCCCTTAGAATAATATATATGCGACATCATTCTCAGGCCTAAGCATGGGGATGTAAACTTCTATAAGAGTTCTCTCATCATTTCCATCTCCTCATCCTCCCTTTCTTCGGGGGAGTGTTCCTTTTTACAGCCTGGCTCAGGAGCTAGAGGAGAGACCGCATCCTGAATCACACACAGGGAACCTGGCATGCGTGATCTCCACACCAGCTGTGTGGAGCTGGTCAGTTAGAGACATTCTTTTTGGCAGTGGATGGGGACAAGGTCACTTTCTTTGGTGTAGGATTTTTTGGTGTGGCATATAATCCCTTCCTTCATCCAAAGAAACAGTTTTCCCGGGCAGTTTATTACATGAGATGAAATTTGAACACAGTTCTAAAAGCATGTTGTTTTTGTTTTTGTTTTGTTTTTAACTTAAAGTGAGTTCATGTCATGTAACTCCATGATTACAAAGTAAATATGGTAAATTGCTATATTTGGACAATATCTCCCACATATTTTGAAGCTTCCCATTTGCCAGGCATCATACTGTCTAGACCTCATTTAAGTTTTACATTTTCCCTGTACTTTTACTCCTTTTGAAACAGTTAGTGAATTGGGGTTTTTGAAATAAATGATTTGCCCTATATCCTACTGTGAAGAAGGTGCAGAATAAGGGTTTGAACCTAGGACACTCTGATGCCAAATTTTAAATCCTTAAACTTCTAAGCCAGAGTTTTCCAAATTTTAGTGTGCAACAGAATTACTGGAGGGCATCTGTTACTGGGACCCAGCATTTGTGGCTTTGAAGGTCAATTGTAGAGTATGAACTTAATGTCTGTTGCTGTAGCTGGTTCCGGGACTACATTTGGAACCAGCCTTGGTGCCTTCAAGAAGTGAGAGAGAATTCAATCCAGCACGTCCATGTTGGGTTGATAATCGCTAATATTTACTGATTATTTACCACGTCCTAGACACTGTTTCAGGTTAATCCTCTCCTGTCTTCACATTAATCTTAAGAGGTGGTTAAATTGCAGGGAGGGGATGGGGCGGTGGTCATCACTGTAGACCCCCCAGAAGTTCTGCCCAGTTGATGAGGAGGGTTTTCAGTGAGCTGGGGCCGAGCTGGTTGCCCTTATCATTGCTGCTGTCCTCTGAGGGTCTTCAAAGACACGCCCAGGAGATTTCATGTCATGGGAGAGTCAAGTGAAAAGGAAACCCTTCTGTCCTTCCATGGGGTTTCATGTCCTAGAAGAGTGTTGCAGGCCTGGGAATTCTCCTGCTTTCTCCAGCATTCTGAAGGGTAGATGATGGACTTCGTTGTTTTGATGTGTGATGTGGTTATGGAAGTATCTGCTTCTCAGGTGTGCTCTGAGATCATTGGTGTTCATGAGTATGTACATAAAGGACTCCAGGTGATTCCACACGTAAAGGCCCCTGCCGGTGGCATTAAGTCTTTCTAAATCAGAAGGCGTGTTGACCAAGGGTGGACACCCTAAAACAAGGCATTCCAAATCTCCAGTGTTACTCTCACTGTGCAAATAGGATTGTCCAAGGCAAAGCGAACGTGTGAGGGAAGGCTTATCTGAAACCTGTAAGCTGCATAGGACACTGCTTAATTTCTCTATTAGTTTTAAAAAGAAAAAAATGTCTCACTGCAAAATTAGCCTTAAAGAGAGCATGTCTTGAAGAGTAAATAGTCTTAAGAAGAAAGTTATATGGCAGCTGCAAAAGGTTATCATATTGGTGTACAAATAATTTATGAATTTGGTTTTATCTAAAAGTTGGTTCACTGATTGTTACATACAAGGTACTTATGAAAATAAGACACATGTAACTTTCCTCTCAGGGGGAACTCATAGCAAGCCTTATGGTCAAATGTTTAGTTAGTTAATCTCATCCAAATCTGAAATTGATACACCTTGATGCATTTTCTTCAAGGTACTGCTATCATTTGCAGGATGGCAGGGCAAGTGCTGGTTTCTGATGGAATATCTGCTTGGATCTGGGATCGAGTGAGATCCCAGGCTGCCTCACTGTCAGCTTGGGGTTCTTTCTGGTGTACGATGTGGCTTGGTTCATTTGTTATAGAGATTTATCTTCCACTCTTAAGCAACGAGCTCTCATCATGATGTATCATTCTCAGACACTCACTTCTGTATTTTGTCCTTTTAAAAGTATTTCAAATGCAGCAGTGCAAGCTCTGGAAACAATCCAGAGCAGAAAGGAAGTGCATTCTGGACACTTGACCTCCATGCTTTGGTGGAAACAATCACAGTGTGCTCTTCTGGTTTGTTGTAGGTTAACGAAGCCCCTGTCCTTTGCCGATTGTGTTGGGGATGAGCTGCCATGGGGATGGGAAGCAGGGTTTGACCCTCAGATTGGTGTCTACTACATCGATCACATCAACAGTAAGTTTTCTTCTGGGTGAACATATTGGGAAGGGGGAAAAACTCCAAAAATCTCCAGCCAGTCATACAAAAGGATGAACATTTTACAAAGCGAATTTCCTTATTTTAAACCCCATCTTCTTAATGATTCATATTTAATTACAGTGCCCATCTGGGTCTTGGGGACATGCATGAAGATTTGTTTTTATGAGGCTAGAATAGGAGAGAGGATGATGGCCTGTCTGTTTTATGGATAGGTGATCTCCTAATCCAGTCAGGCCTAGAGGTTTGTGAGGATACACATCCAGGCACCTTTGTGGTGGCTCCTCTTATACTTAGCCTGGAAAGAGCTGGACATGGTCCAGCCTGGTCTAAAGCCCTGGCCTATGAGAGGGAAGGGAAATGGACACTACTCAGTGACTCTAAACTGTGTGAAGGAACAAACTTCCTTTTAGAAACACATACCTGAGGGGTTGGGAAGATGGCTTAGTGAGTAAAACATTACTGTGCAAGGGTGAGTACCTGAGTTTGGATCCCAGGCACCCTGTAAAATGGGGTGGTAGTGCATGCCTGTAATCCCAACACTGGGGAGGTGGCGACAGGAGGGGTCCCCAGACTTGCTGGTTAGCTAGTCTAGCCGAATCAGTGAGGAGTCCAGGGTTCAGTCTAAGACCCTATCTTTAAAAATTAAGGTGGAAGAGCAACAAAGGAGGCACCTGTCTTCAACCTCTGGCCTCCACATGCACACACACTGCACACACATATCCCCATATACTTGAAATATTTTTATATAAATTTGGATATGTAAGGGCATGCTTACATGAGTGTTTGTTACACTAGCTTTTTAAAAATTCAGATTGTAATATAGAAAAGTCAGGATGACTGTTCATTTAACTTAAAAATTATCTTAATTTTTTTTTTAGATTTTTGATACTACATAATGAATTGATTCCCTGTTATCTTATTTTCTTAAATCTCTTTTTACATTTAAAAATTTCAAGTTATAATCCTTAATGTTTTTGGAATAATAATCAGTATAGCAAAGTGTTTCATTTAATACTCATTTCTTAGTGATGGCTTATAGTTCCTTGTGTAGATATATGATACATTAAAAATATCTATTTATTTGAGAGAAAATGAACGAAGGGGTGTGCCAGGTCCTCCTGCTGTTGCAAATGAACTCCAGATGCATGTGTCACTTTATGTGTCTGACTTTACATGGGTACTGGAGAATTTCAAGCAAGAGCCTTTAACCACTGAACCATCTCTTTCAGCTCCTGATACCTTTTTTTGAGATTCCCAAAACAGATATTAATAGAAATTATTTCTTATAGGTAGGCTTGATGGAAGAATGGCTATATAGGAACAAGCATTCTGAGCTACAAAGTCATTTTTTTAAGAAAGCACTATATTTAGTAACTGGTTGTAGAATATCAAGCAGCTCAGAAACCAGCTTTGACACATACATTAGTTCCATGTAAATATGGGGTCATCATTTCTACAAGTTGCTGCCTCAACCTTTTTGTGTCTAAAATAAATGACTATTTATAATAATGTTCATGAAAATTTCAAAAAATTCCATTAAGAAATCTTCATTCTGCAGGTGGGGATGTGGTGACTAAAGGTACTTGCTTGCAAAGCCTGTTGACTGGTTCAATTCTCCAGTATCCATGTAAATTGAGACACAAAAATCTGGGCTTTGTTTGCAGTGGCTAGAGACCTTGGCATGCCCATCCACACACAAATAATAAGTATTTTTAAAAATCTTCACTCTGTTATGAAGGGAGGGGTGTGCTGGGAATCCAGGACCTTGTTCATGCTAGAATCGTGTGCTTTGTTAAAATTTGCTTGTCATAGTCAGCCACATATTGCTGGGATGTACCTCCAAATGAGGCAGTTATGGGAGGAAAGGATTTATTGAAATTACAGATCCTGGGGAAGTTCCATAATGGTGAAAGAGGCTGGCCTCCTTTTACAGGTCCAAACATATAAAGAAAGCTTCATCGCTAACACTGTACACACACCAACAAACAGGAAGTGGGGGGAGAGAGATTTTTCTCCCCTCTTTATATAGCCTTAGGGTGAGGTCTTGCAACCCTTTCCCAGACTTGTTGACTCCCTGAGTCTCTGGAATTTCCTTCCTGTCCTGCCCTCCCAGGAAAGGATATCTGTTTCTAGCTACCCTGAGCCTCCTTACATCCTGCCCCCTACTGAGAGGGCTGCCTTTCTGTGAACAGCATCAAAGACCCACCCAAGATTACTAAAATGGTCAAGTTGACAACAAAATTTAACCATCACATTGCTTTTACTTTTGTGTTTTCATAAACCCTTTCTTGCTACTGTATTCATCTAACCTATCATACTGTTACTGGTCATCATTAATTGGCAACTATCAACATCTGTAGGAGGAGTAGAAGGGACTAATTGTGGTAAAGTTAAGTTTATTTTAAACAGTTTTGTTTCACACTTATGCCACTGAAAAAAAGTTCAGCGGAATCAGAGGAAACTGAAAGTCAAGCTGGCTCTCTCCATTCAATAGAAATAAACTCACAGGAACCAAATGTGAAGACAAATTGCCTCAGTTTCCCTCCTTCCATTTACAAACATTTGGTATGGAATTCTGCCTTCAGGGCCTTCTTTCTTGCTCAGTGGGAGAGAATTCTTCTATACCCTGTCCCCAACCCACAGGTGCCTCTTGATCAATCTCATCCTTTTTTCTGCTTGCTATCTTTATCAGTTACTTTCTGATTTTAAAAATTTCTCTCACCATTTTCTAGTGTTTCTCTTGTCTTAATATTCAAACACTGGGATTTCTCAAAATGAAAGGACACCAGAATAACAAAGAAAGAAAGAACAAAAGAAAGAAAGAAAGAAACAAGTAATAGTCAATTTCTTTCTACCCCCTCAAATTCATCCTTTAGCCCAAATCCCCTATTAACCGTGGGTCTCTCTCTTCCCTTCACTGCCAGAGTTACAGCCATGGTCTCTGTTCCCCATCACCACACAGAACGTGTTCTTGCTGAGGTCACCTGAGAGGCCACAGAAGGCGAAAGCCAGCACCTTAGGCTTATCTTCCTAAATTTGTCACTGTGAGTTTTTCCTTTCTCTTCGTGACTTCCCTGGACTGCACGGCACTCTCTACCACAGTTTCTTTTTCATTACACCTCATTTCTTTTGCCTGCTCCTTCTTCACCTGTACCTGCTTTCAGGATGTCTGAAAGAATCATCTGCTATTGGCAGCCCTTCAGTTCTTCCTGGATGAGAACATCCACAGGCTGTGTGCTACTAAGTTTGTCCTTCAAGTCTTCCACCATGCCAGATGCATATATTTGATTCCTTTATCTAAGATTGTTCCCATGGGCCTTCTGTCTTCACCTGCTTCAAACACTGGCTGGAGGACCCTGTGGCAGCACCCTGTGCCTCCACAGCTGCCTATGTTGTATGTGATTTGGTCCAGCCCAGAATTCTGCCCAAATCCTCTTGACCAAGGGCCACATTCTTCTAGAGCTTGGTCTATTCAGGTGACATTGCTCCCAGAGACATTCTCTGACACCCATCTGTTCACCTCACAGGTCCCCTCCCATTCTGGATTAGGTGCCTACTCCATGCATTTCTGTAACACTAGGTACACAGGAAATTTTGTTGTCGTTTTCAAGGTGGGGTCTCATTCTACCTCAGGCTGACCTGGAACTCACTCAGAAACCCCAAGCTAGCCTCGAGTTTATGGTGATCCTGCATCTTGGACATTTGAGTGCTGGGATTAAAGGCATGCCACACCATGCCCGGCACAGAGGAGTTTTTAAAGAGCATTGCTGCACAGCACTTAAATGTGTTTGTATGCCTTCCTGACCAGATTGTGAACATCTTGGGGGCAGTGACTGTGTCTTTTATGTCTTTCTCTTTGGGTGCCAGATATAATGATGAACTTTTAAAGGGAGGAATAACTTTGTTATTTAATTTACAGAGTAAAATTAGCTTTAAAAAGTGAATTTTAAGCAAAAGTTATGCTTCAGAAAGCACCATTCTGAATATATAAAAACCTTGTTTATCAGAATATAAATTTTTGAGCCTACCACTTTGCTTAAGTGGCCTGATGGATTTACTGTGCCCTGAAGGACCCAAATTACCCACAAGTAGTTTCCTCACCAAGAAGGATCTGCCACATTATCTCATTAATCTTTAAGACATTCCTGCAAAGTAGTTTAGGGAGCAAATGGTATTATCTTTTCATAACAGCTGGTTACACATATGCTGTGTTTTGACATTGTATCATTTCAGCATTATTTTCTCTCTATTTAGATTAAAAAAAAAAACGAATAAGGAATGTTTGCCTCCTTAATACTTTTTCTGTGATACACTCTTAAACAGTAGAAGTCAAAGATTTGACCTTGGAAGTGAGCAACTTCAGGCTAGAAGTGTCTCCTGTTAGCTTTCACCTGCTTGGTAGGTGCAGAGTGTGGGGGTGTAGACCCTCGCGGAGAGATGGATGCATCTAGCTAGAAAGTAATTACAAGGCTTTGGTACTATTACTACAACCGGAAGGAAATCACTTTTGGTTAAGTGAGTTGTACCATGCTTTTCTTCCTTTATTTTTTTAAACTCTGCTTTTAAAATTTACTTATTTACTTGCAAGCAGAGAGAGACAGAGAGAGAGAGAGAGAGAGAGAGAGAGAGAGAGAGAGAGAGAGAGAGAGCGCATGGGTGTGCCAAGGCCTTCAGCCACTGCAAACAAACTCCAGATGCATGCGCCACTTTGTGCATCTGGCTTTATGTACTGGGGAACCGAACCCAGGTCGTTAGGCTTTGCAGGCAAGTGCCTTAACCACTGAGCAATCTCCCAGACCCAAATCTGCTTTTCTAATATTATTTCTTTGAGAGAGGGAGGAGGGAAAGATAATATGGGTGTGTCAGAGCCTCTTGCAACTGCAAATGAACTCCACACACACACACTACTTGGTGCAGCTGGCTTCACGTGGGTACTGGACAGTTGAACCTGGGCTCTCAGGCTTTGCAAGCAAGTGCCTTTAACCACTGAGCCATTTCTCCAGCCAGTTTTTTTTCTTTTACTAATTGAAGTATTGTTTATATAAGTGAAACTAAAGAGATGTGTTGTCATGTGTGTGTGAGTGAGGATACATGTACCTAGAGGTGAGTTTAATTTTTGGATCAGTCATTTCTTTTTCATTTTCGTTGCACTTTGTTGCATCTTTGTAGCCACCGAGCTTTCTGGATAATTCTCCCATCTCAATCACAGCTTCTGGCTTTTTACTAGGGTCTAGGGAGGATTGAACTCAGGTGCTCAGGCTTGAGCAGAGAGCCATCTCTCCCTGGTCCTGTTTGCAGTCAGCTTTGATCAATGTGCAGTCCTTTGCACCTGCCACGCCATCAAGCCAATTCTTTCTCTCATCCAGTAAGCCATGCGCTGCCCCCTCTACCTGGCCCTCCCCATCCCTGCAGACATGCCAGATTGCCATCACCACAGCTTACTTTTGCCTGTGATAGAACTTATTTATACTTTTAAAAGTACTATGCTTGATTTTTGGAGGAGATACTTTTACTCTCTCCTCTCTGTATGCATCTGGATGCACGTGTGTGGGCATACTGAATGTGTGTGTGTGCGTGCATGTTTGGTACCAGGCCACTCTTTTTAATTTACTGAGTCAGGTCTCATGTGAGCCCAGAGCTTACAGATTCAGCTGCTTTTGCTAGCCAGCATGCTCCAAGATTCCCCGTTTCTGCCTTCTGTGCACTGGGATTACTGGTTTGCTACCATGCCCACCCAGCATTATGAGGGTACTAAGGTTCTGAACTCTAGTCCTTTATGGATTGAGCTGTGTGACCCACCTTCAGTGTGTTTTTAAGCAGCAATAGCATGATAGAATTCAGTTAGCATTCGATGGCAGAGAGCTCATGTCTGGAGCATCCTCAAAATCAGTGTTAAGAAGAAAACACATTTATAGACGTGGAGCAGCCTTAGACGCTTCCCTGAGGTCTAAAGAGGAGCTCACTTGTATTCATCTGTGCTGATGTGTGTAGTGGTGTGCTCCTTCATGTTGCTTCATACTGTTCCATCGTAGCGAACAAACCCACTGACAAATCCATTATGGAATTTAAATTGTTTCCAGTTTGGAGCTGTTATTTTAAAAAAGGCTGTTATGAACATTGGTGGGTTAAATTTTTTTTCCTTTAAAAGAATTATGGTGAATCGTTAAAAAATTCTTTATTTTAACCTCTTCCTCCCCCCCCGCCCAGTGACTAGGGAATAAACCTAGGGTCTTGTACAGCCAAGCAAAGTACTTTCCCACTAAACTACATCTCCAGTCCATTAACCATTTCTAAGCAATCAGCACATTAGTGTTAATGCTAGGTACATTGTTGGGTGACAATCTCCAGAAGTTTCTCAGCTCGTAAGACCAAAACTCTGGACTCATAAGACAATAGTTCCCTTCCTGTAGTAGACAGCTTCACTTTGCTGGGATGAGCATCTGACCAGTTTTATAGGGATTTATTTCAAGCTTACAGATTCAGGGATCAGTGGGGGAAGGAGCTGGCTCCCTTTCACAGATCCAAGACCAGAGTAACCACCACCAAGCCAGCAAATACCAAAAATCAGCAAACAGGGACCCCACCAGAGCTCAGACTGCTTTCCACCCCTTTGGGCTGGATCCCAGGGCCCCCTCCCCTGTGGCACCTCCTTCAGCCAGGTGGCCAGGGACCCAAGTTACAAGCTTTAATAAAACACGTCTATGTGGGACAACATTCCTATTCAAACCACTCCACTTCCCTACCTCATTGTTGCTCCTAGCAACCACTATTCTTTCTGATTATAAGGTAGACTAGTTTATGTGATTCTTTTTTTGAAATGAGTATTTGGGATAAAAATTTCTCCATGTTGCAGTGTAGAACAGGGTTCCCTTCTTTCGTAAGACTGTAATATCCTATTGTGGGCTTTGCACATCATTTCCCTTTCATCTTGTGATGGACATTTCTTTTTTTAAAATATATATTTATTGTCCATAATGAGTTACATTATTTAGTGGGCAAACAATGAGTCGTGATGGACATTTCTTAGCACCACATTACGAAGAACTGAGCTAACCGGCCAGATGGTGATGTACATTTTAGTGTGCTTCAAGCTCAGAGTTCTTGTGAATTGTACTGTAATGACGTCAGGGTGCAAATATTTCTTTGTGTTCCTGTTTTCCATGGTCTGGGGTACATCCCCAGAAGTAGGATCATAGTTCTGTTTTTAACTGAGGAACTTCTACTACTGTTCACATTAGCTTCTCCATCTTTCATCCCCATCAACAGTGCACAATGGCACCAGTTTCTTAGCATCCTCATCCGCTTTGGTCTTTTTTTTTTTTAAATTCTGTCCTTGTCCATGGGTCTGAGGTGATAGTCATTGTGGTTTTGATATTTGCAATTCCTTGATAATTATGGTGTTCACCGTGGTGTCATACGTTTCTTTGGAGAAAGAAGTTAAGGCCTTCAACACAGGATAAGCCAGTGAGACAGAAACCAACGATTTTCGACACAAAGACCCCTAAGCTCACAACCTTAAAGCAACCTTAATGCTCATCCACCACGACTCAGGGAACTATGTGGAAGAGGGGGCGGAAAGATTGTGAGAGCCCTGGTCGGGGAGATTATCCAGAGGCATGGCCAGGAGAACCTGGCTGAATACTAGGCTATCCATGGTCCCCTGCCACAAGGACTGATCCAGACAACCCATGGAGGAGGTTATCCAGGGGTTTGGGGAGGGGGGGCAGCGGAAAATTGGGGATAACAACTCATTGTTTGCCCACTAAAAATTGTAACTCATTATGGACAATAAAAAAAGAAGAAAAAAAAAAGAAGTTAAGGCCTTGCCATTTTTAATTGGGTTATTTTATAGTAGTTGCATTATAGGAATTCTCATGGACATTTTCTGTACAAGTTCTTTAGTGGCTATATGTATTATGAATGTTTGTTTTCAAGTCAAACTTACCTACTTCTTTTGTTAATGGGTGTTTTGAAGAGTAGATTTATATTTCTTTTCAAAATTAAAGTATTTTTTATTTTTGGGCTTTTGAGACAGGGACTCAGTCTACAGCTCAGACTGACCTTGAATTTGTGCCTCCTGAATGCTAGGATTGGGCACAGCCTACCATACCTGCTCAAGGAATAGAATTTTAAATTTTGATGGAGCTTATTATGCCACTTTCTTTCATTTTTATGTTTAGTGCTTTTGAGTTCTAAAATTTTCCCCCAAGATTGTAAAGGTATTCCCCTTTTATTTCTGCTAGCTATAGCATTCATGGTGCAGTGTACGTGTTTGTGTGTGGTGCACAGTGACGCTCAAGTATGTCTCTGTATGCCAGGTTACTCCAGTATCATTGCTGCTAGCTGTATTTTCGCAGTTGGATTGATTTAGAGTCATCTGACTGCGTGTGTGTGTGTGTGTGTGTGTGTGTGTGTGTGTGTGTGTGTGTGAACATGTGGACCCCACTCCATTCCACTTAATGCTTCTCTTTTCTGTGGGGCTGCACTGTCTCTGAGGATTGTGACAGTGTGGTAAGTCTTGAAGTCAGGGAGGATGTAAGTCCTCCAACTCTTGTTCATTTTCCAGTCTATAGTGGTGGTTTTAGACCATGTGCACTGTTAAGTTTATTTTCAAATTGTGTTGATCTCTTCAAAAAAGCCGGTTAGAAGTTTGATTATATCTATAAATGATGTCAGAAAATGATTATTAAGACCATACCGTTGTTTCCATTTGCATTCCATTCTTGTTGCTGGGACAAAACACTTAACCAAAAGGAGAGGAAAGGGTTTCTTTCAGCTTATGGTCTCAAGGGGAAGTATCATCGGAGCAGGGAAAGCTTGACAGGAAGCCTGAGCCATGTCTCCTTATCAGTGGGAAACAGTAGTCCCAATAGGCTGGGCACACCTCCCCCTTCACCTCCCCATGGCTCCACCACTGTCTCATATTGCCACCAGCTCTGGACCAAGTATTCAAGACACATGCACCTATGGGAGACATTTTATTCAAACAGCCACAACAATGAACTGTGAATGTGGTCTAATTTGAAATTTATATAAATCTTCTTTCATTTTTCTCAGCAAAGTTTCATGAAGATTTTAGAATAGTGGACTTTTTTGTTGTTTTCACTGAGTATTTCTAGCTATTTTTATTTTCGGGATATAACTTTAAATAATATTATAGGATCAACTTTTCAGCACACGATTTACACACAAATGTGCATGTTTTTCATTTGCTGCACCTCCAACAAGACCATCTTTCAGTCATAGGAGGAGCTCTCTCTCTCTTCCCTTTGCAGCCATCCTCCACCCTGCGTGAACTAAAAGATTCGTTTACCCCTTTCCAGGGGGGCAGGTAGGTTTGTTTCTACTCATATTACTGTATTTATAAGTTGCCTGGTTCTTCTTACTCCTGAGTAGTACTTCATTGTATAAATGTATTTGAAATTATATGTTCATTCATCGTTTGATGGGTTATTTTGTTTTCAGTTGCTTATTATAAAGGAAGCTACTGAGAACTTTTTGTAGAAATATGCCATCATGTGTAAACCCCTTTAAGCACAGACTTCACACCTTGAGGAGAAATCACCAAACCGTTCTACAGAGTGCTTGGTTGTAGCTTGTGATATTTTCCCTGTTTGTTTTTGAGACTTCCAGCTGTTCCACGTCCATGGTTCTTGCTGTCGTTCTCCATTTCAGCCATTCTTGGTGTGTGTGAAACAGTGATTCATTGGAGTTTTGGTTTTCCTGTCCCTGCCAGCTAGTGACATTGACCACCTGACATGTGCCCATTACCAGTTGCGTGTGTAATGTAAACTATTTTGTATATGTAAAGAATTGATTCCTATTTTTTACCTACATTTTTGTCTATTTATCCTCTTATTATTGAGTTGTAAGAATTTCTTGTGTCTCCTATATTAAAGTCTTATGAAACCTTTTTAACCTGGTCTATGGCCTCTCTTTATTTTCTTTATGGGAAATTTGAAAAGTTAAAAAAAATTTGAGGCAGGATTTCATTCTAGCCAAGGCTGACCAGGTACTGAAAAGTCTTCTAAGTGCTGGGATTATAGGCATGAGCCACCATGACCAGATAACTAAAGATTTCTAATAATTTTCAAATGTTTCCTCTCTTTGAGGTCTAAGAAATCTTTTTTCTTTGAAAACTTGTGTAAAGATCTTTTACTGTAAAACTTTTCATAGAGCTTTTATAGTTTATGTTGCTTAACTACTTCAAATTAACTTCTGAGTATGATATGAGGTATTATTGAGCATTTTTTCAAATAGATAGCTTTTTATTTTTGAACCATTTCTTATACGGGTATTTTTCCCCATTAAAGTAGGTCGTTATCTTTGTTTAAAAAAATGTGTTGATCATTTATGTGTTGGACTACTTTGGATTCTATGTTCTGTTCAATTGATCTATAATATCTATCATCATGCTAATACCAACCACATAGTTATGATTAATATAGCTACAACATCAGTCTTGAAACGAGGGTAGTCTTGAAACGAGGTAAGTTCTCTAACTTGGTTCATCTTTATTAAAAGGAATTAAAGTCATAAATCTTTGCATTTCCACATAGATTGTAGAATCAGCTTATTAAGTGATATTTTTAAAAGTCCATAATAGAATTGTAACTGAGTTTTGTTTATTGGTTGGTCAGTTTGAAAACTGATTACTACTTAGTCTTACAAAGCATGAACACGAGTAGCTGGGCAGTCAGGATTTCCCGTCATCCACTGCCTGAGGCTATATTCGTCACTGCCGAGGGCTAGTCTAACTTTTACTGTTTATTCCTAGTACTATTTTTTTGGAGGGGGTGCTATATTATATAGTATTTTTTTGTTATTTAATTTCATAAAAATTTATTAAGTAGAAACTTTGACCAACTCATGTGTTGGTACCATCATTTCCCTCCTCCCTGCCCCATTCCACTGAGGGCCTTCCTAGGTAGGATTGCTGGTGTGCATCCTGGGGTTGATCAGCAGTCAGTCATTGGCAGTGCCTCTAGGTATCCCCCCCACTGGCTTTTACAATCCTTCTGCCCCCTCTTCTGCAAAATACCCTGAGCCATGGTAGGTGAGTTTAAGTCTACTTTAGTGTTGAGCAGCCTCTGGAATCCTGCTTTAGAACATTTTGGGTATCAGTGTCTGTCTCCATCGTCCTGGCGTAGGTTGATGGACCCACTGTGGAAGCAGCACGCTTGCTCACCTTGCCACTTCCTCTTTGGTTTCACCTGGGCCCCAGCTGTGTGTGAAGGGTGGTTCATGTCTTTCCAGGGAGTCAGTATCATTTCTGGTCTTGTTGGTAGAATTAGGTTGTCCTTGGCTCTCACTGCCTTCTGAAAATTAAAAATAGAGAGGGAGATCAGCATAGGTTAAATGGGATGAGCATTGTTAGTTTGGAGAGATTATGATGGGTATATACTCTTTTTAGCCCATGGTTAGTGGAAGCTTCCCCTTGGAGTCCAGATTCTTGGTCTCCATAGGATTTTGGCTTGAATCCGAGTTCCAGCTATGGGTTCCTTGCCACTAAGCAGATCTCTTAGCTAATCAGATTGCTCTTGGTTACCCACCTAGGTTGGGTACCACTATTGCACAGGTGTGTACGTCTCGTCATGCTGGTTGCTGTCATATAGCAGTGTCCCCTGCTTTCTCCTGGCATTGTTGGCCTTTTCCCCCCAGCAGCTCATGTAGAACTTTCCAGCACTATACAGGCCAACCATCTGGGAACTGGCTTCCATTCCAGATTCCAGTCAGATCTTCAATGTGTGTCAGCAACATGCTGTGTCTTTAGCAGTAGGGTCTTATCTTTTTACCTCAGGCAGGCAATCAAGGGCTTTGGCAGTAGCCTGTCTTGTTTTGGGGAATTCGTTGGTCTGTCCAATCAACAGCTCAATGTGAGTAGTAACCAGCATCTGGTATTGGGAGTTCTAAGCCCAAGCCAAATGTATTAGGGTCAGGCTTCATCCCACCCCTCTTCAGGGCCCTTCTTACCAGAGGATACCCCCATATTCCTTTTGAGGGTTATATCTTTCAGCCTCCTGTCCAGGAGTAAGGATTCTATGGTATCTATTTATTTTTCATTTAGCTTTGTGTACATCTTCCTCAGCCCTCTCATTCCCTCCCCAACTCTTCCATCCCTATTATCTGTCCCTTGAGTTGCATGTCAGGTTTGCTTGCCACTCAAGCTATTCTTGGTTAGGAACCGCAGATGAGGGAGAATATGCAGTGTTTGTCTTCCTGTGTTTGTGTGAGTTCCCTGAGTATGATCTGTTTCAAGTCTGTCCATTTTCCTAAAAATTTCATTATGCCATTTTCCTTACTACTAAGTAGAATTCCATTTATATATAGATCACAGTTTTGATGTCCTTCATCCAGCCATTGTCATCTTGGTTGATTCCAATTCTTAGCTCTTATGAATTGAGCAGCTATGAACATGGTTGAGCAAATGTCTCTGTATTGAGGTGAGGAGCCTTTATAGTAGATGTCCTATAGAGGAATAGCTGGGTCAGTTGGTAGCTCTATTTTCGTCTTCTTTAGGAGCCTCCATATTGATTTCCATAGTGATTGTACAAGTTTACATTCTTAACCAGCAGTGAATGAAGGTTCATTTTTTTCCCCCACGTCCTCACCAACATCTACTGTTGTTAGGTTTTTAAGTGATTGTCATCATAGCTGGAGTAAGGTGGAATCTCATAGTTGTTTTATGGGAATAGTTGAATCTCATAGTTGTTTTATCATAGTATTTTTTAAAAATATCTATTTACTTGCAAGCAGATGGTGGGGTGGAGAAGGGAAAATGGGCATACCAGGGCCTTTTGCCACTGCAAATGAACTCCAGTTGCATGCACCATCTTTGTGCATGTTTTACATGGGTACTCTCAATTCGAACCTGGGCCATTGGGCTTTGCAGGCAAGCTCCTTTAACCACTGAGCCATCTCTCCAGCCCAGGTATCTAGTGTTTTTAAAACTCCACTTTCCAATTCATTTTGCTTTGTATATAAAAGCACAATTTGCATTTGTATACTGATCTTTTGTAAGTTTGCTAAATTCATCTTTTTCTTGTTTCTTGTAGATTCCTCTGGACTTTTAATGTAAAAAGTTATTCTTCAAATAAGGAAAATTTTACTTTTCAGTCTGGATTTTTTTTGCTTTGTTTTGTGTTTTGTCTCCTTGGCTTCTTTCTCACACATTATTTTAGGATCTTCAGTAATATGATATTGTAGAGAAATAATGAGAACAGACATCTCTGCTTTTTCTTTTTGGTCTTTCACCAATAATTATGACGTTAGCTGATATTTTTGTTCTGTTTGATAGATGTTTTTTATTTAGTTGAAATAGTCAAGTCATAGTCCCTGAGAGTTTTATCTGTTTTGTTTTTATTATGAATGAGTGTTGAATTTGTGCTAAGACTTTTCCAGCATTTATTGAAGTAACTATTTGATTTTTTTCCCTTTTATTTTGTATCACATTTGTTTTTTAAAGTTAGGCTAACCTGGCATTCCTCAGATAAGCTTTACTTAGTATAATATACAAATACCTTCGATATCTACTGGGATTTGGATAAAGGACCTTTTTTGAATACTCAGATACCTTTGATAAAGTGAGCTAGTGTTGGCACATGACCTGTAATGCTTCTCCTTTGTGCTTTGAATACTGTCTTGGTTACTTATACATAATACCTAAGACAATGTAAATGGTTGTTAAACTATCTTGTTTAGACAGTAGTAGCAAGAAGAAAAAGTGTACACATGTTTAGTACAGACAGACTTCCATAGCCTAGCTTCATTGCCTTATTTGTACTTGACTGGACCCATCTACACAGAACCCATGGATATGGATGGTATCTCACCTTTCTATGGACTTCTGAATTCAAGTTGAATTTTTTGTGTCTCTGTTACTGAGAATCTCCTTTTTTTGATTTTTATTAATATCTTTACTATGAATAATTATATTCATTGTATGAGAAAATCTTGTGGTGGTCCCCGACTTCCCATTATTTTCTTCTCTAATGAATCTCATCTCTCCCTTCCCCCTTTCTTTCACTCCTTTCTCTGTCTCTTTCTCTCTCTGCCCCTGAATATGAGCAGTCTTGGTAACTACTCAAAGTACTTTTTTTTCCAATGTTAATTTTCAGCTGTTGAGACTGTTTTCATCTAATGACACTTTTAGATCTTATTTGTCTGGTCTGTGCCAAGTATTTTCTTGTCTTGTGGTTTTCAGTATTTCCTTAGCTCTCTAACTGTATACCCGAGACTTCCTAGACATGCTTTCACAGATGTGTTGTTTTCATTTTAAGTCCTCCTTTCAATGTGTAACTTGCCTGGGGGTCTTTTACTAATGATTTATTGTTCTCTTGACCTTGCCATGCTTATTTTCATGTCTATTAATATTTTACTCAGAAACATTGTTGATCATAGTATTTAGACACTCTGAATTCTGTCATCTTTAGCTGAAAATAATGTTAATTTTTCTCAAGTAATTACGTTCTCATTTTAATTCTAATATTAAATCCACATAGGACATTTTTTATTGTTGTTATTTTACTTTTCTGTTCTAAGTTTATGTAAAAGGTTTTTCTATTGTTATTTTACAAAGTTTCTATTTCTTTGGCATTCTGTTCATTGTAGCATTGTCTTTTCTCAGTGGAGTAGAGTAGTCCCCTGGACATTCTGAGTATTCTGTCACTGGACTATGAGTACATTAGAAACGTTTGAAGAGTGTTGTTTTGGTAGGTAATTGACCTAATTGAATGGGCACATTCTCTCCTAAGTTTCATTTTCAAAGCCCTGCAGACTGTTTGGGTCTGCATGTACATCACCTGACTGGGATCTGTTACATTGTTGTTCAGTTCCCACATTTTTTTGTTCATTTGATGTTCATTCAGTAAGTTTAGGAGTGAGCTCATGCATAGATTTACAGGATCCCTTTTCAATTCTGTTCTCTCGCTCATCACCTCCTTGTAAGCTGAGGGTTTATCCTTTGTACTATTTGATACTTTTTGTGAGTGGGTGTATGTCAGGGCACAGTGGGCAGAAAATGAGCCTGAGGTGGGAAGCTAATGATAAAGAATTTTTGGGTCCTTATCATATTTAGCAAAGAAATAAAACACACCCTGAGAAGGGCAAAGGATGAATTACGAGGTTTATTATAGGGAACAGGCTAACTGAAAAATGCAAGCCAGAGGAGAATTCTCCTCCTTGCCAGGCTGGAAAGAACGAGGGGAGATGGAGAGACTCTCCTTCACGGCAGTCCACGGGGAAAAGCCTCGGGAGAAGGCACCTGCTCCCATGTGGAAGGCAATATGTGAGAGTTCAGACCACAAGATTCAGAGGAGAACACACACACACACACACACACACACACACACACACACACACACACACACAGAGAGAGAGAGAGAGAGCGCAAAGCATGAGAGCCCAAGCCAAGAAGGTCCCCTTCAGAGCTCAAAGAAAGGTCAGGCATGTCACAGAGTGAGAAAGCACCCACAAACAAGACAGGAAAATACCCAGAAAAGAAATCCCCCCTCCTCCCCAGGCAGGCTTACCAAAGCAAGGACTTGGAGATTCAGCCAGCAAGAGAGAAGGGGTCAAGAGAGCTTTCACAGGCCCATATATATGGGGCAGGCATCCCATTTGGATGAGCCTTGCCATGAGACTCAGGTGTGGAAGGGAGACCTGATTGGTGTGAGGACTCAAGGGGCTGCTGACTCAGGGGTGCTAACCCATCCAGGTGTGCTGAGCTGAGGAAGAAGCAGGAAGTTGCCACTGAGGAGCTTTGATTGTTAGCCATCTTGGATGAAGTGGTTCAGATGCAGGTTCTAGTCCTGCCAGGACAGGCAAGTTGGCATCCATATTCCTCTTGGGTCTTTAAAGGTCCATGGCTGACTGGCGGTAAAAAGCTGTCTGTCTCCTGTTTCTCCTTCACGATTGCTTGTTATGGGCTTGATATTGGGCTTTTCAGGGGTGGCTCTGTGCTTTACCTTGCAATGTCCTCCCTTCCGCACCCGATGACTGGAAGGAGTGAGTCTGCTTGCATTCCCGTGAGAGCTAGGAGACAATAAGAGGCATTGAGATATAAAACAACAGCAGAAATAGAGCACTCACTGCCATATTGTTCTTCTCCTAACTCTTGCTAGCTTGGTTTGTTTTCTGTTTATGTGTGGGGATTTTAGTTGTAATCAATGGGAGCAATGGTGGTGAGTGCTTATTTCAGATTATGATGAACCAGCACATGTTGAGTTTTTATGAATGCTTCTCAAATTTTATGTAGATTTGTCTTCTTTTGATCAACAGAAGTTAATTGTGGGCCATTCTATTGTACCTCTGTCTTATTTCATCCTTTAAACTTTCTTAGACAGATAAGCTGTTGAGATAATTAACAAAGAAAACTTTTAGGTAGTTATAGATACGTAGCATATTCAAATAAATCTAATATAAATGAAATAGATCCATGAGGCCCACGTCTCCATGGACATGGAGCAGAGTTAAAGACTGTTGGGGTACTACTGCTAAATACTGTATTCATAATGACAGACTTTTGTTGTAGGTAGGTGCCCTTGTTCATTGATTTTTTTCCTCTTAGCTATTGGGGGCTGGGACAAGTTTGACTTTCTGATTGTCAGAATGTTGCTAGACCTTTTCCTGGAGTACCAACTGCCATGAGTGGAGAACTGTGAGCCAAGCAGCTGGCCTGGCTGTCTTCATGGCAGCAGGCAGCGCCTTTAAAACTCTATAATGCTGTAACCATGGCTGCTTGCTGCAGATGCCCATCTCTAGCCCCAGAAGGCATTATTGCGGCCATGAGTGGTTCAAACAGTGTGGCATGCACTGGGCTTTTTGTTATCACAAGTCTCAGTGAATCTGGCTGTCATGTTCACCTAGGCCAGAGGGAGAGGTTGCCCAGCAGAAGGAATGTAATTGCTGCAAATATAGCCCTTCATTGACAACCCTTCGTTAGTAGGAAGGATTGTGCCATGGTTTGTGCTACCTTCCTTGTCACAGTCTCTTCTGAAGGCTTCTCTTAAGTGGTCTTTTCTTGACTACTCTTGGCATGAGGAAAGAGGGCTGATTAGCACAGAGGAGATGTGTGTTATCCCTCCAAGAGTGATTCTATTATATGTAGTGCTTTACCAGTTGCTTTTTTTCACTCAATATATAACCTTCATCATGACTTTTGATAATTAAACCTCACATTTCTGTCAGATGATCTTCCTAAAATCTTGCTGTGATCCTTTCCTAGAATCTTTCTGTAGATTTCATACTTAGTTTCTCATTAACAATGAGAACAACCATTAGCATATGGAAAGAACCACCATTGCACTGATAGAACAAGGGAGGAAATGTAGAACTCTGCAACTTTTCTGGAAAGTATAGCCATGCTCCTGAGAGAAAGTGACTTCAGCTGAGAGCCAAAGGCTGGCCCTGGTTAAGTAGGCTGGAGGGAGGAGAGGACGTGGCAGAGCTAGGAGAGGGGAAGGAAAATCATTCTGCAGGAGGAGGCCTCCAGAGGCTAGACATCAAATGACTTGATAAAGGAAGGAAAGAAGTTCAGGGGCTGGGGCTTTGTGAATAATGGCTGGAGAAGCATCTGGAATGCTTCAGTGTCCTGTTTACTGAGTACTTTTTCATTCAGAAGAAACTCAGTGGTCACCACTTAGCCATTGTTCTTGCAAGATAACTACTTCATTCTAAGTATAGTTTTTTTTTATTTGTACATCATCATTTATTCTAAAGTGTTATTATCTCTGTTGCTTCTAGTAGATGGTTAGTTATTGTATATAGAAGCAATAAACACTGAATAAATTTCGTAGTGGCTTCAGAAGCAGCTAAGGAAAGCTGGTTGTATTCATTTTATTCATCCTTCCGAGCACAGCAGGAAGGACAGAAATATGCATTATAGACAGAAGCAATATTCTTTTGAAGAGTCTAATGTTGTCTTCCATCAGTCCTGTGTTTCCTTTCTGTAAAGTTTCACATATGTAAAACTGATGGGATGTGAATTGCCTTGATATGCATGGTGGTTTAACAGTATGTAATGTATAACTACTTGAATATAGCTGACAACATGCAAATTACATTGCATTATAATACAGTGATCTCTCAAAGCCAGGAGATATTAGTAAAAAAAAAAACCCACATTTGTATAATGCACTTTCTTTGTGTGTTTACATTTAATAAATATTCTTTACAGATCCACTGAGCAGATCTACAATGGAGATGAAGCACAGGCTGATCTGTGAAGCCCTCTCCCAAGGTGCCTTTGGGAGCCCTCTTTTGTAGTTCAGATTTGAATCCACAGTATTTCAGAAATACAAATGTTTTCAGCTGAATCTCATGCAACATGGAATATAGACCAGTCTGCCAGGCTGCTTCTGCTATCCTATCCACAGCAGACTCACGAGCATTGCACAAAATGCTGTGATGATTTTACTTCATTCATTTCAGTGTCAGTCAGCATTACATCAGTGTTTTGTGGCCTTTTAGCTGTTGACAGATATTTTGTTGGAAGTATACCACTTCCCCAAAATGGAGTGAAATTATGATTAGCTGAAACTTCTAAACTGAGAGAGAACTGAGGAGTGCCTACTTACGATTATAACTTAAGATATTTCAGGTTTATAACATATATTTCTAGTTTATATTGTCTCTTTCTTTGATTAGTTTATTGGGTACTGTTGCAGTCAGCTTTCTAGTTGCTGCGCAAAAATCCCAAACAAAAGCGGCTTGTGGAGGAATGGGTTTATTTGGCTTACAGACTCGGGGGAAGATTCCAATCTGTCAGGGAAGATGATGGCATGAGCAGAGGGGTGGACATCACCTCTGCCACAGCACTGCAAAGAGTGGCAGGAAGGTGTGCCAAACACTGGCAAGGGGAAGCTGATTTATAACCCCATAAGCCCGCCCCCAACAACACAGCTCCAGCGAGGTTGTAAAACCCAAACTTCCATCAGCTGAGGATTGATCTATCAGAACACATTCATTTGTTTGTGGGGGACACCTGGATCAAACCATGACAGTCCGCCCCTGACTCCCACAAACTAATAATCATACATGATGTAAATACAATGCGTTCAATTCAACTCTTAAGTCTCCACAGCTTTCAACTGAGCCATAATACCAAAAATAAACCTGTAATGGCACAGAACATTCACACTGTAAAACATGAGGCATGGCAAAAACAGATTGAAACAATACAAGATTTGAAATAAGCAGGGCACCATCAATCTCTAACTCCAAGTTCAATGTTTCTAACCAATAAGTCTCTTGAATATTCAATTCCTCCCCTTCAGCTTGGCTACTCACAGTCTGGGAAACATTCATCTGGTGCTGACAGCTCGCCTTGGCACCCATCCATAGTCCTGGCATCTTATTGGGTCTCCATTGCAACCCACAGTTCATCTTCATGGCTCCATTGGCTTCCATGCAGGCAATCTAGAACACCTGCTTCATATTGCTGATGGCCATTTTTCAAAAACAAAACTCTGTTGCAAATCCAATGACCCTCTCTTCTTGCATTTGTTCTACTACACAGAACCAGGTGGGCTACCAGCTTGTTAATCCAGGGGGGAACAGAGCATTCAGGACTCTTACTTCAAAGAGTCCACATTCTTCCTGTTGTTCCCATGCAGACCAGCTGGCCCAATCTCAATGGTTGTAATTAATCTCTCAAACAATTGCAGATGAATGGGCAGCAGTTTCGGCCCAAAGATCTTTCTGTGCCATCTCCATCTGCTCACACCAGTCCATCTTTATGTAAAACAAACCTGCAGAGGTTCCCAGGACACAGGCAGACAGAATGCAGCAAGCCTCTCATACAAACTGCTTCTGGCACAGTCCTGACCAAAGTTCTTTTTCACCCTCATAAGCCAAACCTCACAGTCCATAGTTCTTATTTCATTCAGGTCTTTTAATTCTGACCAGAATGGTTTATCAAGATGTACTCACAGCACTGTGAGGCGTCTCTTAGGCTGAGATTTCAAATCCTTCCACATTCCTTCCAGAAGACCAAAGCCACAAGATCATGGTTCTAGCAGCAACAGACCCTACTCTTGGTACCAAAACTGTTGCAGTCAGCTTTCTAGTTGCTGCACAGAAAGAACCCAAACAAAAGCGGCTTGTAGAGGAATGGGTTTATTTGGCTTATGGACTCAAGAGGAGACTCCATCCTAGCAGGGAAAATGATGGCATGAGCAGAGGGGTGGACATCACCTCCGCCACAGCGGCAGGAAGGTGTGCCAAACACTGACAAGGGGAAGCTGGCTTATAACCCCATAAACCCTCCCCCAACAACACAGCTCCAGAGAGGTTGTAAAACCCAAACTGCCATCAGCTGGGGATTGATCAGTTAGAACACATTCATTTTTTTGTGGGCAACACCTGGATCAAACCATGACAGGTACGTTTCTCACTATAGCAAATCCCAAAATTAAGTGGCTTGAACAATATTTATCGTCTCATAGTATCTGTGGGCCATGAATGCAGGTGAGTCTTAGTGGGATCCTCTGGTCCCCAGTGTCTTACAAGCCTGTGATCAAGGCACCAGGCTACAGTCACCTCTGAGCCTGACTAGTTCTCATCTCGGGTTGTTTCCTGGCATGATTCTTTATTGCTGGCTGTTGTTGTCCAGAGGCCTTGGTCCCTCACCAGGTAAGCTTCTCCACAGTTCATTTTACAACATGGTAGCTGACTTCCTTAGGAGGGAAGAGGGGAAAAAAAGGAAGGATGAGAACTCATAGTACAGCATAAGGTAATCTCAGAAGTGATACCTGATCACTTACATGTTCTACCGTTTCAGCAAGCCAGTCAATCTAGTACGTGATCTAACCAGTGAAGGCCATGAGGGTTGGGAGGAGAGGATTATAGAGGGTTATCTCTAGTTACAAACTTTATGACCAAAAGTTCCTATTCATTAGATGACAGGATCTGTATTTTGAGTCAGATTGCATTCATGTGTATATAAATATTGGAAGTTGACTTAAGTACTAAAGAGTAGAATACCCAGAGACCCATGTTGGAATGCATATATGCAACTGAGAACTTTAGCTCTTATTGGATGATTCTTATTGGATGACTGTGCTCCTGCCTGTGTTGATGCTGTGCCTGGAGAGTCCACCTCTGAACATTTCTTGTTGAGACTGCGGCTCCAGCATGCATTTCCACAATAATCACAGGAGATGGGCATCTTTTGTATGTTTAAAAAGTGTGTCTTTAAAATGAATGTTCACAATTCCGCTTTAGAGATATTGCAGCTTCTATTACTGATGAATAAAAAGCAAACACCGTAGGGCTAAAGAAGTGGTTACAACATGCCTTGATAATTTAGACCATTTTGTTAATCCCTCATCATGTGACTAAACATGCCAGCAAGTTGATACATTGATATTTTTTAGTTTAATTGGGAATAGGCACATGATCACACCAAACAATGCCTCGTCTACCAGCCATGCCACCCTGAATGTGCCGGGTCTCATCACAGTGGCTAGCGCATATGATCAACCGTGTCTTCACTGGGCCTGGGATTTAATATCTAGAGATGACAAAATGATAGGAAGAGGCCAGTGCCAGTGCCAGTGTAACTGCTTACAGTTCCCAGGAGGCAGGGCCCCCTACAGCAGTGAAGGGTCTCTGGGTTGGTCAGGAGGTGGAAGATCAAAGGAGAAATCATGACTGAGACCGTTATTGTGATTTCCTTGGTAAGAAATGAGTTGTATAAGGTGGACTAGTAAAGTTTTAGCAATTTTAGGGTTGGCCAGTTTGCACAGTTTGGGGTAGGCTCTGGGTTATAGGGTACACTTGCTTTTTCTCCTTGCTGGAGAAAAGCTTAAACTATTATAGTATTGTTGGGCTTGGGATTCCACTGGATACCCAATCTGAAGTCACGACACCATGGCTTTACTCCTTCATTAAAAGCATTTGAAGGTTGAATAAGCATAAAGTGCATTGATTGAAATAGGCAAGCCTAGCAAATAATTCCAAATGAATAACCACACAATTGTGACAAATGAACATCAGCAGCTTCTGATAGCCTCCTTTATATACTATTTTCAGTCACAACCCTCCCTGTCCTGTCTTTGACTGTGGAGGACTCTACGATCTCTCTGTAGACACAGGGGAAGTCTCTTAAGCAACTTGCACTAACTTTCTTGCAGATTTACAAACACTGCCCATTCCTTCAGAAGCACCCTTGTCACCCCAAAGCCAACCACACAGACACTAATCCACCCCAGCTCCCCAGAATGTTCCAAATAATAATAATAAGAAGAAACAAAACACACTTATTATAAAATAAAATGGTAGTATAATCTCTGTATAAATGTGTGTGTGTATGTGTGTGTGTCTGCACTCGCGCTTGCTTGCTTGGTGGCTTCTGTATTGCTTTGCCACCAGACAAAGAGTGACTGTTATAGTTATAAATTGAGTGAAAGCTGCTGCGGGGCCGTGGGTGAGGCTAACTCGCAGCTGAAGAGACCGGGCGGTGTCTTGGTGGCAGCGCGTGAGAGCTTGCATGCAGAGCCCTGTTTCTCAGAAGGCTGCTCACCGAACCAGGAATCTACCAGACTGGATTCCATTGGCTGAGGTTCTGGAGAATTTTACAGAGTCTACGTGATTCCAGTGGAAACTATAGACTGGAGCCTTCTCCTTCAGCCAGGAGCAGGGTGGATATGGTTTTGTTTTTAAATTTCTAACCTACCATAGACTGACTTGATACTTTGGTTAAATGCAATGAAAATGAGTTAATAGAAAAATGAAAAAAAAACCCAACACAATTAAATACAAGCTCCACTATTATTAGATTCAACAGATACACAATAACTAAATAGAATTGCCATTAAGATTTTAAATTGATGCGGATGTGATTTCATACTCAAGAGGCCGGGGTAGGAGGATTGCTGTGAGTCAAGTCAGCCTGGGCTAGAGTGCAACTCTGCCTTGGGGGAAAAAAATTAAAAAACAAAGAATTTAAACTCTTCTCTCTTGGATTCCACACTTACTATTGTGTGAAAGTTAACATGGGGGCTGGTGTTGCTCGGTGGAGCAGGTGCTGCGGAGCAGGAACCCTCCTCTGAGTGCGTGGAAGCATGGGCCATGGAGGTTGTTTTGCCTCAGAGCATACGGGGTCTAGAACACTGGGTTAAATAGTTTGGCTCTTATTCTAGAGAAGTAAGGGAGCCAGAGAATTCTGAAAAGGATGCTCAGATTAGCCACATCTGTATGATACATGTACATTTCAAATACATTGTTGGCAAGGACCTGAAAACGAAGGGTCGAGGGGCAGGGATGACGTAGAAGAAAACAAAACCTGTATCAAAGTTTTGGAGAAGCCACTCCATGGGGCCCGAATAGCAGATTCGGAGGATTAAGACCTTCGGCCAGCTACTCCCTAAAGTGTAGTAATATTCACCCCCCTGCTTTCAGAAACCACCCAGATCGAAGACCCGAGAAAGCAATGGCGTGGCGAGCAGGAGAAGATGCTCAAGGACTATCTGTCGGTGGCCCAGGACGCGCTCAGGACGCAGAAGGAGCTGTACCACGTGAAGGAGCAGAGGCTGGCTCTGGCCCTCGAGGAGTATGCTCGGTTAAATGACGCCTATAAGGAAAAGTCGAGTTCTCGCACCAGCCGTAAGTACCGGGTGGCTGTTCCGACCTCAGAAGTAGAGTCAGGACTGTCGATACCAGGAGACTGCACTCTTCTGTGGAGTTTTAATTTTGAGCCTTTTCCTTCCCAGGCAAGAAAACTCCTCTAAGCCATGAGAGCTGATATCTCAGTAAAGCATTCCCATTCCAGTTAAAAGTCTCCCCATTTGGGCACCAGACACACCTTCTGTTCACCATCACCTCTGCCCAAGTGCCTTTATTGTCATTTGTGAATAAGTTTCTGTCTTTTCTGAATAAGGCAAAACAGTTGTCCCATTTGACCATCATGTACCATAGCCAGTAGGCTGGCTGTGGAACTATTAGACCCAGTTTCTCTCATTGTCCCCTCTCCCTGCCCACTCAGCTTCCCTCTCCTTCACCTCATGCATTGATCCTGTGCAGCTGACCTGAGTACAGAAGCAGCTCTGTTAGGGACAGGCTCGGTCTACTTACATCTAACTTCCTGGTGAGCTGCCAAGGAAGGTGACCCCGTAAGACCATGGTGTGTACCAAGCCCGAAAAAAATGAATCCACAATATTCTTCTTTCCCAAGTTTAAAAGAAATTACAAAGATCTGAAGAGTCAGGCATAGTGGCTCACACTTGGCTCCCAGCACTTGAGAGACTGAGGCAGGAGGTTTACTGCTTGAGGCCAGCCTGGGCTGTAGAGTAAGGCCCTATCTCAGAATAAATAAGTTAATTAATTGTTTGATGATCACCTTTATACTTAAGTGTCTGAATAATGATAAAGGAATTAGAAAAAGAAAGCAAGCGTTCACAGAAGGGCATACATCTTGGCTTTGTGTGTGTGGTACTGTCAGTTGAACCTAGAATCTTATGTGGTAGGCAAGCGCTCTATAGCTGAGCTACATTCCATTCCTCTTACTTTTTATTTTGAAACCACTTTTCACTGAGTTGCTAACCCACACAGGCTTTGAACTTGTACTCCTTCTGCCTTAACCTTCTAAGTAACTGGTATTATAAGCATGCACTGCCAGGCTGACCCATCATTTTTTTTCATTTAATTTATTCATTAAAAAGTTTTTGTAGGGCTGGAGAGATGGCTCCGCGGTTAAGGCACTTGCCTCCAGTGCCTAAGGCCCCAGGTTCAATTCCCCAGGACCCACATAAGCCAGACACACAAGGTGGTGGCCCTGGTTCGTTCATTCGTTCATTCGTTCTCTCTCTCTCTCTCTCTCTCTCTCTCTCTCTCTCTCTGGTTGAAAATGAATAAATAAAATATTTTTTAAAAAAGTTTTTGTACAGGTATATATTGTATGTTGAACATATGACCTCCAGTACTGTTTTCTGGCCCTCCTTTGTCCTCTAGAGAATTTTTCTTGGTTTTCTTGTTATATCTGGAAACATGATTTTATATGCCTGTATAAAATCTAGGAACCCACAAATGAGAGGAAACACATGGTGTTTGTCTCTCTGAGATTGGCTTAATTCACTTAATATCTCCATTTGTATCCAATTTCCTAAAAACAACATGACTTCATTTTGATTTATTCTGACCTATAAATCATATTTTTAACATCAATAAATTCCAATTGAAAGCTGTTGGTGCAGTTTACAAATAATCTTTGTTTTTCGCTCTCTCTTTCAAAAGTTTTCTCAGGATCTTCATCCAGCACTAAATATGATCCCGATATTTTGAAAGCTGAGATCTCCACAACGCGGTTACGGGTAAGACTTAATATTTTTCCTCTTAAATATTTGCATATACACAAAGCCACAAAGGAGAGCCTGGTGACCTTCTTCAGCACTCTTCCTTGAAGGAAACTTCTCCACTTCTCCCTGCTGAGTGGGCTCTTTCCCTTTTGAACATGTTCAGTGTTAGAATTACCCTTGTTACTGGTGCATACATTCCCTTGTTGGGCTTTTATTGTTAGCAGCTAATATATTGAGGGGAAATTTGCATCCTGATAACTTACTTTCCCTCATTGGGCCACTTTGTCCTTCAGTTGCATCAGGCATGCCGGTGTTCAAGAAGGCGCCACAACTTTGGATCATCTTCTCATTCTTTTTTTTTTTTTTAAATGCAGGTGTGTGCATGTATGTGAGTGTGATGTGTGCATATGTGTGTGTGTGTGTGTGTGTGTGTGTGTGTGTGTGTGTGTGTAGGCCTGGGGCCAAGCATTTTTATGTGGGTTCTGGGGATCAAACGGAGATCTTCATGGCTATGAAGCAGGCACCTTACTGATGGAGCTATCTCCCTAGCCTCTAGTCATTCCTTTTAGGATCGAACTTTGAGTTCCCCATTATTCCTCATACAAAATTATTTCCTAATCTTTGCTACAAATTGTTTTAATCAAGCTGCTAGGGCTAGGGCTTGTTATCTTTGGTTTCCCTCCCTATCTTCCTCCCTCTCTTCCGTTTTGAGACAGGATCCATTTAGCCCAAGCTGGCCTCAAACGCACCTTGTAGCCAAAGATAACATAAACGTCTGATCCTCCTGCCTCAACCTTCTGAGTATTGAGATTACCAGTGTACACCACTATGCTCCAGTTAGTTCATTGCTGGCATTTGAACCCAGGGCTTTGTACATGCTAGGCTAGCACTCTGCCAGATGAGCTATATCCACAGTCCTGACTCCATGTAGGTCATAAAGTCTGTTCACCAGCAAATTATATCATATGTGTCAAATACTAAGGTTATAAAATATATTATTATCATGACCACAAAGCCTTCCTTGTCCTCTCATATTATCATCACTCGTTATCATTATTGCCCTATAAGCAACAGTCACCTTGTTAACACTGTGGGCTAATTCTTTTTGCTTTGCATGTTCTAAAACTGGAATGCTCACAATCTGCTTTGTGTAACGGCTTCTTTTCTTCATTGACCGTCAGGATTCATCCATACTCACTGCTGAAAGCATACTTGCTGCTTCAGCATACATCCATGAAGCCTTTATCTCTTCTACTGTTGACATCTATTAGAATTTATTCCAATGTTTTATTATTAAAAATTATACCTTCCTGGATCATGCATATCTTTTTGTGCACATCTTTACACATTTGTTATATAGGAGTGGAATTACTGTGTTAGAATAAGTATTTCAGTTGATTAGTCCTTCCTAAAGCTCTAAATTACTTGATATACATGGCTTTTGCCTACATTTCACCAAATTTTTACTATAATGACATATATATTATATATATAATATATATAATTTTACTATAATTCACTTCCAGATACTTTCCTGATTTCCCATATAGATTAATTTTCAAACAGTTGGAGATTTCTTTCATCTTTATTACTAATTTCATCTGAATTTAATTTATATTTTTTCTTTTAAAAATTCTATTTGGGCTGGGCATGGTGGTGCATGCCTTTAATCCCAGCACTCAGGAGGCAGGAGGACCGCTGTGAGTTCGAGGCCAGCCTGAGACTACATAGTGAATTCCAGGTCAGCCTGAGCTTGAGTGAGACCCTATCTCAAAAAAATAAAATAAAATAAAATAAAATTCTATTTGGTTATTTTGCATTTATGTTTACTTGTCCAAATCCTGCACACTAATATGCCATTTTTTGACCCATGCCATCACAGCATTTTAAAATTCTGTGTGTTGATGGAATTCCTATATGTTGGATTCTCGGGCCTTGTTGCCTGGTCTGCTTTTTACTGAGAACTTTGGTTTGTTGTTTACTGTTACTTTGGAAGAGTCACGCTGTAAGAATGAGAGAGAGGACAAGGAGAACTTGAGGCTCTGGGTGACCTTGTTTCACGGCTCAGTCAGCTCTGCTTCCATAGGCATTTTGACCAGGGGCAGATAATTTGAGTCCAAAGTTGGGACAGCCTGTTCCTTTCTGGGAGTGAGTCTATCTCCTTTACCATTTTGTGGAAGGGCAAAGCTCTCAAAAACCCACTCAGCTCATAGGAAGCTCCCTGTGGATCCCTTCTGCTTGGAGGCTAAACTCCCTGTCTTGAGTTCTGTGAGCCTCACACTTCCTGGGCCTCAGGCTTTCTGTCCCTGTGTTCTTTCAGCCTCTCAGTGTATTGAGTAGGCAAGGAGAGAGAGGGAGCCCCTGTGGATCATGACTGCCCTGCAGCATTCAGTGTCCTCCAGTATCTTCAAATAGATACTTTTGCTTTCTTCTTCCTCGCCACTTTGTATTCGTTGTTTCACAAAAGAACATGGAGAAAGTTTATGTATGGATTGTGGTATAGCTAAGTGGTACAGCATGTATGAGGCCCGAAGAAAACCCTAGAACAAAACCCCAAGTTATGTATAATAGAAGTTGGGCTTTCTTGATTTAATTTGCAAAATCATTTCTAGAAATGGTCTGTTCCATTTTATAATAAATAGTCTTTAGGACATCATGGACCCTCTAGTCTGAGAGCCTAACTATTTCTCTGTACATTTCTCAAGACTCAGGTCTCTACTGCTTTGCTATTTTTTCTTTGATCATTAAGATTTAAAAAAGAAAATGAAGTCTTTTTTTTTTTTTGTCAAACCCCACTCTTAATAAACTCCACGACTCACTTGATCTGTGTGGAAGTGATTACTGCCCTTTGAAATATTAACCTTTTTTCATAGCTCTTATCTTTTGTGAGACATATTCTAAATGGAATAACAATAATAGGCTATTGTAGTCTACTCATTTAAGGAAGGAAATATGTAAACTTTGGGAGGGATTTAAAAACAAAAACATATTAGGATATCTCTTACAAATCACCATGTAGAAGGATCATGTCCATCAGAGATCTTGCAGGAGGGTCCATGTAATCACATCCTCAGACCTGACCTAAGCTGTCTGGACAAAGCTTATTTTATGCCAGCCAGGGTCAATCTGCTGTTAATATCAGAGGTATTATGTATTGTGCAAGCTTGATTACTCTGAGACTACAAGGTAAGCCAGAAAGAAATGTCCTCTTCGGGAAGGTGCTTCTGTGGAGAATACAATGGAAGACCATTGAATAGAACGAGATAAAAAAAACCTCCAGTGACCCTGCCTTCATTTCTTTCATCAGTGTTGGTGCTCATTTAATAGTTCAGACAGTGAATGCCTTTCTAGAAGTGTTCATTGCTGTTGTAATGTCAGCTTCAGCACCTTGGCTGTGTCTGCTAAGCGTGCACCTTTGGGCTGGGTAGCACTTTGAGAAGTAGATGGGTACCACTGCAATTGCTCAACCTTTCATGGCTGGCCTACCACTGAAATTCCCTGTCCCTCTCCTTTTTACTTGAGAACCTTAATACATGAGCATAGTGATTTGATCGTGTTCCCATCCCTTTATCCTTTTTGGTTCCCCTCTTCCTCGCCCCCTTTTCCCTAAGGATCTTCCTCTTTTAAGGTATTTCTGCCCTGATGTCATGGGATTTTTGTTCTTCTCCTCTGTCTCCGTGTTGATGGGCTCAGAACCATGCTGGTCTTGTAGGGGTATGAGTAACCATCACGGGATCATGAATGCACCAGTTGGTTCATGTCAGGAGAGTGCCCCAAAGTACACCTGTGCATCTTGTGGCTCTTACGTTCTTTCCATCCCCTTTCCCACAATATTCCCTGAGCCATGGAGGACATGGTAGAAATCTCCTTTAGTCAAACGGGGTAGTATTTCTAGGTACCTCAATTCTGTTTATTGAAATGGTAAAATAAATAAGTTATTGATGTTTTATTGGTTCTCATAACTTTTAAAAATTGTTATTTAATGCTTGAGATTGCTGAGCTCTTGACCATCTCTTTCTACTTTGATGAGTTTTGAATCTCCTCAGTGTCACATACTGTCATCTCCCTGGGGAAGGATCTCCGGCAAGCAGTGAGAACAGCACTCATATTCTTTCTAGATAAACTCCATTAAGTGAATGTCACATATAGTAACTTATAAAGGAACTAACTGTGTTGCTGTGGTGTGTGTGTGCCTCCCTGCATTTTTTAAATCACCGTGTCAATTTTTAGAGCACAATAGTTTCATGTTTTATTATTTTGATACAACAATAATTAATACTTTTGTGTGACATTTTCCTAGGGGGGAGGGCACACAAAAAATGTCTACTTATTCCAGATTGGGCAACAACAGAAAAAAGAAACAATTCTCCCCAAGTCCAGCCTGGCGAACCTGTGAAATGATTAGTTACTTAGAGGAGCCTGGTTGACTTGTTCAGCTGCATCACCAGAAACCCATCCCAGCCTGGATAGAACTCAGGAAAGCCGGAGTCCTCTGAGTCACTTGCAGGCAGCTACATCATCTCCTCAAATTGTTTCCTTAAGTAACCTTGGCCTCAGGGAGGGGCCTGGGGAGCCCTCTTTCTTGATGTTTCCTGAGTCTCCTCCCTTTGCTCCTGGGGAGAAGCTTTCATTCTGGAGACAACAGCCAGTCCAGTCCAGTCTCTAGGAGCCATGTGCATAGGAGCACCTGTCCAAGCATTTGTTTCATAGTTTTTCATGCTATGTATGGAGTGAACATTGGTGTTCTCTCCAGTCAAATGGGATAGCAGTAATTCCAAGTACCTCACTTCTCTTTATTGAAATGGTAAAGTAACTAAGTTAATGCTGTTTTCATCAACACTCGTAACTTTTAAAAATTGTTATTTAATGCTTGAGAAAAATATTTTTGGAAAATAATTAAAATTTATTTTAACATTAATAACTATTTACAATAGATACTTAGACCACAGCCTTTTGGGGGTAAGGAATATATTATATATCACAAACTAAATTCCAACTTCAACTAGTGTTAACCAATTCTGTTCTCAGAGTACAGCTGGGTGTGGTAACTCAGTGCTTAGCAGGCTAAGGCTGGAGGGTTATTGTGTTTTAGGATACCTTCAGCTGCATAGTGAGCTTCCGGCCAACCTGGGCAACAGAGTGAAGCCCTATCTCAGAACAAATAAAGAAAATTATAAATAGGTGATATGTGATGAAAATTTGGTGGAGAAAACGTTTGGTGAATTTTAGCCAGGCCTTATGTTGAAATAGAATGTGGTGTGAAAGAGGATCTTTGGAGAGACAAGTGGCATTTGAAAAGTTTTTGAGCACCACAGCATGTGATCCAATACAAATTTAATTTTTTAAAAAATATTTTATTCATTTTTTAAGCAGAGAGTGAGCGAGAGAGCGAGGGGGGGGGGGAGAAAGAGAGAGACCACCAGGGCCACCACTTTGTGGGTCTGGCTTATGTGGGTCCTGGGGAATTGAACCCAGGGCCTTAGGCACTGGAGGCAAGTGCCTTAACCGCTGAGCCATCTCTCCAGCCCACAACTTTTAATTTTTAAAAGGGGAAAACAAATGCCCTTTTGGTTAAATTTGTACCCCACTCCAAGCAAGAGGTTGATAAGTGACAAAGTTATTAATAAGTGTTCTATCTTTCATTCTCAATATTTACTCACATGGTTAAAGTGGCATCACTTTGAAATATTTTTTAAAAGTAGTGACGACTTTAGAAAAGTCATCCAGTCTTACCCATTTATAATGTTGGACCTAGATTTAAAAGAATGACAGTTGGTTTCTAGATCCAGTTTGCAGGGGCTGGAGAGATGGCTCAGCATTTAAAGATGCTGGCTTGCAAGGCTTGCCAGCCTTCCTTCAATTCCAGAGTAGCCACATAAAGCCAGATGCAAAGTGGTACTTGCATCTGTGATCCCAGCACCTAAGGCAGAGCCAGGAGAACCTGATGCGTGTGTGTGTGTGTGTGTGTGTGCGCGCGCGCGCGCGCGCGCGCACACACACACACACACACACACACACTGAACAAGTAAATAGACATTTAGAAAAAGATTTGATTTGTAATTATGGGTAAAGTTAATTAGTGCAATGTGTACATTAAAATATAGCACTTTAAACAATAGTCCTTTTACTAATCAAAAATCATGAAATGTCCTTTGAGATGTTAATTACTACGAATGAGTATTGTCTCTTGACTGCACATGAGAGCCATCTTTTCACTTATGCTTGATTTAAACATTAGCTGAAACTAGATGCTGTAGGGCATGTCTATAACCCAGCATTGGGGAGGCTGAGGCAGGAGAATTGCATGTTCAAGGCCAGCCTGGGCTATATGTTGAGATCCTAGTGAGTCCCAGGCTATCCTGAGCTTGTATTCTGTGTTCTTCCAGCAGTTGGCTTACCTTATTTCAGGATGGGGGAGGAGAGAGACAGACCTATTCGCCTGTCAGGAATTGGCAGCAGATGTAGCTTATTCTTCTCCAGAGATGTTTAAAAATGAATCTATGTCGTGGCTGGTATTTGGTTTGATAATGACATGGAATTCTTAGTGAATTTTGAATGAAATTATGAATTATTTGACTTGATCCACAACAAACAAGAGAGGAAAAGTGAAAGAGAAAATGGTAGGGGAAGGCTGTTTAATACAAGAACTGATGTTATTTCTTATGCCCTGCTAGTATCTTCAAATAATTTAATTTCACAGCGCATTTGTGTCTTTTTTCAGAAATCATACTGAGTCCTTGAAGAAAATGAAACTATAACAATCACTTTATGGATTTAATAATATTTCATTTTTCTCCTTTTCCCTAATGGTTTTGGCCTCCTTTTCTAACTTTGAAGGGTACTGTACTTCAGGCTAAATAATATATATGTAAAATGTATTTCTGCGCTGACGTGCTGCTGCTGAAGAGATATTTAGTTTCTTCTCACTAGTCTAAGCCACCATAGCAACCTCTCCGTTTCACAATGCTTAGAGCAGTTTACAAAATTAAATACAACTAACTTCCCTAGAAGAGAATATACTGTATGAGCACACAACATTGACATAATCATCTATAAGTAGTTGATTTTGACTGGTTTATAAAGCCTGGACAGATGACTAAGCAGAAGAAGGAAAATTTGAAAAGATTCGACTAATGGCGACTATTTTAGATTAAAAATACTTTATTATGAGAAATTTTATGCACTTTGTATTAGTACAGAGACTAGTATAATTCATATTTTCATTATATACTTTAACTTTTTTTGTTCTTTTGTCTACATTTAATCTGATTTTTTTGGAGGACAGTTTAAGATAGTGTATCATTTAATCTAAAAAGACTGTAATAGATGTTTCTACAAACCAGGGACTCAACAAACACCCTTTATGCCACGAGTGCTTTTTGAAATGTTGAACAGAATTCTCTTATATCCTCCATACATTCAGTCAGACTTTTGGTTTTTGTTTGTTCTTGTTTTTGTTTTTCGCTCTAGCCCAGGCTGACCTGGGATTTCATATGTAGTTTCAGTCTAGCCTGGAACTCAAAGAAATCCTCCTATCTCCACCTCCCCAGAGCATGCACCATCACACCCAGCCACGTCAGTTGGCACATTTCTGATTTGTGTCTTAGTTTGTTCTTGGTGGTGGTGATTATATCAATCAGGGATGCACAGCCATTTGAGCATTTCAGTTAGTAGATCTATTTCTATGTCTCTTTTAATGAGCACCTTTTTTTTCCCCTTTGTGACTATTCAAACTCACCAGGCCTCATATAGAAAGGCATTCCCCATATCAAATATTTATAGCTTACATTCCAATGATGTACATGACAAGTTTCTTCAGCCCTTGCATTTTCTTTAAGCTGCTGCTTCCATGTAGGGGATTGTGAAGTCAAGGTTTTGGGGTTGTAGGGAAAGTTGTCATGAGTGATATTTGTTCATGCTCATCAGGAAGTACATAATGTCTCGTTTTCTTTTATTTTCTCTTACAGTAGCAGTTACTTGTTATTACTGTTTAAATTCACCACCCCAGTAGGTATTGCAGGATATGTACTCCCAACTTAAACATCGCTGAGAGCTTTGCAGTGCTCTTCCTGACCCGCACATTGTCCCTGAGTTCACATACATACAGAAGCTGCTTTAGCTTAGCTCCCTAGTTATTAGGCCCCAGTATGAAGGCAAAACTCCCAAATGCCCAATCAGCAAAATTCTAGAAAAGTGGGATTAAGCTGGTTTACATTTGGCATCAAATTCTGACAAGATTATATGAGGTTTGTGTAAGGGGAAATATGCATACGCGCATACACACACACACACACACACACACACACACACCAGTTATATACACATAGATGCTAACATCCTAAAGTGAACACAGCAACATTTAAAAACTATATCATGATCAAGTTGGATTTAATCCAAGGAATTCACAGGATTTGAAAATTATTTACTTGAAACATCAACATAGGGCTGGGGAGATGACTCCACAGTTAAAGGTGCTTGCTTTAGCACTTGCAGGCCTGGGTTCGAATACCCAGTACCCATGTAAAATCATATGCACAAAGTGGCAATACATCTGGAGTTCCTTTACAGTGGCAAGAAGCCCTGACATCACCATATTCATTCTCTCTCTCTTTCTCTCTCTCTCTCTCTCTTTCTCTCTCTCCAACACACAAATAAGAAAATAAATAAAAAATTTAAAAGACATAAACATAATAATGGGAAATAATCATTCCAATATAACAGACATTAGTTTAAGCTTCTATTCATGTTTTTAAACAGTCTACCAAGCAGAAATAAGTCCTGTGGAAACGGACATGGAGAATAAGGGACCTGGTCTATTTTTTATTAAGTCAGGTGTTCAAAACAGGTATTATTGAGAAGGTGACATTTACCAAAGATTAGACAGAGGTGATGAAGAAGTTCAGCAGGTGGGAAGAATTAGTGTTAGTTTAGGTAGCAGGGGAGCTGGGGATTAGAACTTAGATAATACCCAGCAAATTCCAATGCACCTCAGAACTTGAGTACTCGAATTCTTGTCTATAAAGTTAAAGAATTAAATTTATAGACCACCAGAGGATAAGGTATAGTGGGAGACTTTATTTAAAAGAGAATGAGGAGTCACAAGTTCTCCAGCCACCAGTGTGGGGAAAACACTTGTCAGAGAGTTTAAGAGAACTTATACTATTCAGCTAAACAAGCAGCAGAAGAAAAGATAACAGAGGGCTCCCATCATGAGAAAGAGAGGTTCATGAGGGAAAAAATCTGGAGCCTTCCCTTACTGCAGCCATTAGGTTGGGGTGGAGGGAAGGCCTTACCTTTCTAAGGCCTGTAAGTCCTTCTCCTAAAATGCCATGTGCAGGAATAAGAGGCTGGACTTTGTTTCAGTGACTTTTTAAGACCTCCACAAGGTAAGCCAGAGAGACAGCTGGTTGGTCCATACCTGACCAATCAGTTTTAGCACCTAAGTTTGAACTCTAGCTAGAAACACCTCCCAGTCAAGGGGAGGGGGGGCCTGTGGAACTTGCCTGAAGGAGTTAACTGTCACAGCTCTGAGGTGGGAGAAGGTATAGGGTCTTCGAGGAACAATGTAAGGTCATTGTGATCACAATTAGCAAGAGAGGAGAGAGCTTCAGGAGAGAGAGGAGTTAGTCTTTGGCAGAGAAATGCAGATGGCATTCAGGCCTTATAAGGCCACAGTGAAGACCTCAGATACTAAACCCAAATAGGTGGTCTTTGAACCAAGTTTTCATCACTTGTATCTGTTTTTGTTACTTTAATTGATATGTAATGGTATTGTGATTTTCTAATTTTCCCTTTGTTGAGAAGTGTTTTACTTATTTATGTATCTTGATGTTCAACCTTTTTACTTTTGCAACTTTATTTTTAAATTCAGCAACTTTACTGAGGAATATTTCATATAGTATACATTTCACCCATTTAAAATGCATATAGTAGAAATTTAGTGTGAAACCACTAAGTAGACAATGTAGTGGATTGAGTCTACTCACAGTTAGGCCTTCATTATCACAGTCTAATTTGAGAACATCTCCCTCAAACCTGCTTCCCTCTTCGATACCCTGAACACCACTGTTTTCTGCCTCTCTTGATTTGTGTCGTGTGGTGTGGCTGTTTCACATGAATTTCATTGCATTACATGTGATCTTTCTTTGGCTGGTTGTCATGTTTCCAGGATTCCTCCTGGTTGTAGCTTGTATTGGAACATCATTTTGGAATAGTGTTGAGTACTATCCTGAGTATAGGGATAGATACTATGTTTATCCTGTCTTCACTGTGTGGAAATCTAGATTGTTGCCATGGTTTAGCTGTTGTGAATAATGATGCTGCAAACATATACGTATGCATGTTGGTGACAATGCATTCATTTTGATGGGTATTTGCCCCAAAATCGCCAATCAAATGATAATGTAACGGGGTGAGGTGGGGGTTAGAATTTAGAATAATGCCCAGCAAAAATTCCAATGCACCCCAAAGTTTAAAGAGTACCTGAGTTCTTGTCTACAAAGGTAAAGAATTAAAATCATAGACAACAAGATAGTAAGGTATAGTGGGAGACTTTATTATTTAAGAGAACATGGGGAATTACAGAGTTCTCCATCCACAGGTGAAGGAAAAACACGTGTCAGAGAGTTTAATAGAACTTATGCTATTCAGCTAAACAAGCAGCAGAAGAAAAGATAACAGAGGGCTCCCATCATGAGAAAGAGAGGTTCATGAGGGAAAAAATCTGGAGCCTTCCCCCACCCCAGCCATGGGGTGGGGTAGACCTTACCTTCCTAAGGCCAGGAGATTCAGAGGTCCTTTTGCTAGCCTGCCATGTGGGGGAAGAGAGAGGGGGCCAAGACAAAAGTCCTTGGGAATTAAAGTTTCCTCAGGTGAGTCAGAGAGACAGCTGATTGGTTCATACCTGACCAATCAGTTTTAGCCCCTAGGTTGTAGCTCTAGATAGACACCTCCCACTCAAGGGACGGGTGTCTCTGGAGCTGCCTGACCCATCACAATAACTTGCTGACTGACTTTATGGTGTTGAACTTTCACATGGCTCTGTTATTTGTATCTTCACATAGCACTGTCAGCCACATGCCACTGGGATGAATCTCCAAACCAGGCACAATTTGGGGAAGAAAGTCTTTATTGAAATAACAGATCCAGGGGAAGTTTCAGAATGGTGAAAGAGGCATCCCTTTCACAGATCCAAGCAGAGAGAGAAACCCATCCAGCACCTCCAGCCAGCACACTCCCACTCAGCTAGCAAAACAGGAACTCCAGGCCTCAGCTCAGACTTCTCTTTGCATATGTACAGCTGGGATTTTACATCCACCTTAGAAATACCCTAGGAGGCCAGGCCAAGGCGACACCTCCTCCAGCGAGGAGGCTGAAGACAAATCTTTAATACACTTTTGAATCTATTGGGGGACATTTAATCAAACTGCCACAAGCACATCACATAGATACTTCATGTAACTTCTCTCATTGGCTTTTCTTTTGTTTTTATTATGAAATTCAAAAATACCTTCACATTTCTGATGATGAAATCCATTAATTAGTTGTCAACCATGATTCTAGCAGCATCTTATGATTCTGTTTTCCTTTTTTTTTTTAAAAAAAGTTAAGTTTAAAAAATTGCATTAATCTTTTGACTCTCTGGAGTTGCTTTTCTTTAAAGGTGGCTTGAGGGACGAGGTGTGATGGTGAGGACAGGAGTGGTAAAGAGAAAGATTTTGGGAAGGAGTGGGTTGACAGTTGCCCTTTATTGGCTGGTGTTAGGAGCTTCCTGTAGGACAATGGAGAGGACAGTGAGAAGGGAAGGTAGTCATTAGTAAAATACCATTTTGCTCATTAGAGCTTTAATATTGCAAGGTTCCTTCAAGGGCAAACTTCTGAAACCTGCCTGTCTTGTGATCTTTCTGAGGTCTCTAGGTTTTGGAATTTACTTTTATCCGCTGTCATCTTCTTCTTTTTCCTTATTTTGAGATAAAACTCATTATGCTGGGATTGTGCCAAGTGGTAAGAAGCCCCATGGTTTCCGTTTAATCACAGCATCTTCCTGGCTTTCAGAAATAACTTGGAAATCGATGTGAAATGTCAGTTACTTTAGCTTTGTCCTGTGGAGACAGCAGGGAAAGTACAGCAGGCACAGGTCTCTGGCCTCCAACTTAGAACCCTGGGTTGTGAGGCTCGATTCCAGAGAAGTGGAACTCTAAGATTGCGCGGTGGTGACAGCTGCAGGAAGTTCAGTGCAGGAAAGCACTGGCTCTCGTTCTCGTGGGTGATGTTCACGTCTTCAGTTCTTGTGGGACACAGGAATAATGAGGTGTCCAGGGTTGAACAAAGGGTCACACATTTCATGTAGGCTATTTTGTTATAATTCTACTTTGTCTTACATTGGTAAGTAAAACATTTATCATTGCTGCTTTTAAAAACTCCCCCTGGGTTCCATATTGGTGTCTGCTGCTCAGAAGCAGTGTGACCCTCAGCAGGTTTCCCACTGATATCGCCTCCAGATCCCGATTTTTGGCCTGTAAAATTAGAGTGAAACCATGTTGGTCTAATGGGTAATTGTGATGATTGGAAGCAGGTGTTTATATTTAACGTAATGCTTGGAATTAATAAAAGTTACTCATGAATTTTAGTTTTCATTATTGCTTCCCTGGAGAGTGTACACTGTGCTGGGTGTGCAAAGCAGCGTTAGTGACCCCTCCTGCTGAGGTCTGAGGACATGTTTTGGATTTGTGCTCTACATTTGCGGGTGGATTGCAGAGGAAACAAACGGTGATCTCCCTCTGTGGCTAGTAATGTCACATGCTTCCAGAGAAGAATGGCTGTTGAAGCACTCACAAAACCAAAAACAGAAAGTGTGTCTACTTGGAAAGAGATGTGCTCTCACCTGTCAATAACAGAAGGGGTTTTTCATAATTAATGACAATAAAATGCAGCATTAGTATTTGGAATCATTCAGGCAATCCATTAAGACTCCCCAAAATAAGTAAGGTTGCTTCCAGCCTGTGTTAGGCAGGCAACAGAATGCGAAGAAAGGAAAGCATGGGTCAGCGTCCTGTGTCGCTGTCACCCAGTGGTCAGTAAAAGGCTATGTCCCCTAAACTGAGGAAAGTTTAAGTTCATCAGAAGTTAATTTTGGGTCATTTTACATTTTAGATCTTTTTATGTTGGCATAAAATTTTCACCTGGCATTTCCACAGGTCTACCTTCTAATAGATTTTGAGTGTGTAGTGTGGTATTTTTAACTGGTGGGACCACGTACAGCAAATCTCTGGAACTCACCTTGCATCATTAAGACATCATTATCTACCAAACATCAGTGGCCCCGTTTTTCTACCTGCCAGGCCCTAGCAGCTACCTTTCTGCTTTGTCCTTCTGTGAGTTTGACTACTGTCCTTCTGTGAATTAGGCCCTTCATGCAACTGAAATCATGCAACATTCGTCCTTCTGTGAGTAGTTAATTTACTTAATATTCCTCAGGGCTCATCCATATGATCACACATTCCTTTTCCAGACTGAATAGTAATTAGATTGTGGGTACACAGCACCTTTTCTTTATTACTGATGGGCATTTAGGTATTTTCACATTTTGGCTTCTGGGGAATGCCAGTATCTCTGAGATACAAGATATTTGGAATACTTGGAAAAAATTAAATTGTTCTGTCTTGGCTTTATGTCAGTCAGCTGTATTAGCTGTTCTCATTCTCAGTAGTTCTATATTTTTATTAACTAAGCTTTCAAAGTTAAAGACATTGCTTCAGCCCATCTATTTGAGTTGCTGTTGATTTTTGGATTAACTGTTTTTAATGTTTTAGATAAAGGGGTTATTATCTTTCTAACACAAAGTACTTGAGCAGACATACAGGTGTATCTGACATGTCAGGTGCACATGGAATGGGCTATTGATTAGTCACCGCTCTTTTGATATGGAATGTCTTTATGATACACCGAATGAGCGCATTGCTCTCCATACATCTTCAAATCCCAGGGCAGGTTTCTCCATCTCCGTTTTTGGTCACCCACAAGTCATCTCTTACTCTTGAATTCTAGTAGCTTTGTATCTACTTCTCTTTGTAGTTATAAATTTACCCTTAAAGTGTAATTATTTGTATTTATTTTCCCTAACATAAGTGTCTTAGGGGGCTGGAGAGATGGCTCAGTGGTTAAGGCACTTGCCTCCAGTGCCCAAGGCACCAGGTTCAATTCCCCAGTACCCACATAAGCCAGACCCACAAGGTGGTGGCCTTGGTGCGCTCTCTCCCTCTCTCTCTATCTCTCTCTGCTTGAAAAAACAAATATATATATATATATATATATACATATATATATGTCTTAGGGCACAAACTTAAACAATGTGATGATCTCATCTGATACCTTATTTTAGATACCGACACATGGCCCACGCAGCTCTCCGTCCTTGCATTGCATTCCTTGGAGGGCCTCCTCTTCCCCGACTTCTTCCTCAAAGGCTCAGGATGCCCCCCCACTTCCTTCACAGTTCATCTCTTCTAACAGGTTCCCAAAATTTCAAGATACTTGCGAATCATTCCTGAACACTCTTTCTTTAGAAGTGGTCTCATCTATTCTCATGTTTCTAAAATGTCATCTCTATATCACCAAGTCTCAGTTTTCTCTCTGCCACCCAGACACTTCTGAACATCAAGTCCACATACTCCACTCTCCCTTGAAGTCTCCTCAAATTTGGTCCCACTCAGGGAAAGCACCTTCATACTCCCGGCTGTTATGCCAGAGTCCTGAAAGTACTCTTGGGCATCTCTTCTCCCTCACCTAGCACACTGACTCTGTCGCCCAGTCCTGAGTGTTTCTGCCTCCAGAGCTGCCACATGCCAGCCTGCAGTGCAGCACTGTGGCCTACTTGGCCCTTCCAGTCCAGTCACCTCAGAATCGTCACAGTGAACTCATGAAAATCATAACACAGATCATGCTTTAAATCCCTCCGTGATTCTCAGTGGCTTTACAATAAAATGTGGGTGCATGTGTGTGCAGGCTAGAGGCGAGGACAACCTCTAGTGTCAGCTTCAGGAATGCCCTCTACCTTTTGGAGACAGGATCTCTCATTGGCTTAAAGTTCACCTGTTAGGCTGGACTGACCAGTCAGTGAACTCCAGGGATCCTCCTACCTCTCTCTTCCCAGCGCTAGGATGAAAGGGGCATGCTGCCACACCTGGTGTGACATAGGCGGGTTCTGGGGATTGAACTCAGGTCCTCACACTTGCAAGGCAAGCACTTTACCCTCTGAGCTATCTCCCCAGCCCCTCAGGCCTTCTTTTGCAGTACTGTCTCATACTACACCTGCTCTCTCTCATCCAGCAGCAGCTGCATTGTGTAAAGGCCAGAGAATTGCTGTGTCTTCTCCTCCTGTAGGATTTTGGCCCCCTTTCTACTCTTTGAGACCTCCCTGCCCCATTTCCTAGCAAACAAGTAAGTGTCCACTACCCCTTCCTCTCCACATCATCATCATTTCTTCAGAAAGCCTCTGTCCAGTCCCTAAGAGTCGATCAGGTCTCAGGCCATAGCTCATCCTGAACTTGTCCTCTGCAGCACCTGGTGGTAAGCTTCATTTCACTGGGCGATTTTGTGTGCAGTGTCTGGCTCTTCCACAGTTCTGTGAGATCTATAATCCACTTGTGTTTGTTCACACTTCAGGCCGAGACATGGCCAGAGTGGGGGGGGGTCCAATAAATATGGAATGAGTAAAAAGAAAGTGAACTTCATAATTACACTAAAATATTGTACAACAGAATGAGTTGAGAACATAAAGCTATAGCTTAATGTATGTTTCTGACCTTGGTGTGAAGACCTATATTATTTTGTGACTAAACCAGGCCTGTGCTATTTTTCTGATCTGTCAAATTTTCATATGGCTATTACCAAAGAACACATTAGACAGTAGGAAAATCTTTTATCAAATTGGCAGCAAACATTCATTTCTTGTCTGGCTTGCCTGATAGTGTTGTAGGTATTTGGGATAGAGACAGTGTGGTGCAGGTTAGTCTCCCTGTGGCAGACAGGCAGTAAACCAGTCCCTGGAAAAATACAGCTCTTGAACAGAACTTGGAAGCAAAGCAGTAGCTGCGTGGGGAGCGTGCTTTTCAGCCATGCTGACTAACCACAAGGTGATGCTTGAGCTGACGGCTGGAGAGACAGGAGAGGAGGAGTCGACCCTGGAGTCCAGGGAAGCTGCAAGCAGAGGGCATCTGAGAAACCTCAGGGAAGCTGGTGGTCTCAAGTGCAATGAATGAAGCAAGGAGTTTAAGCTAGCAGATTTGGAGACCCCATGGCTGGAAATGCTGACCATCCCTGACAGGCTGTTTACCACAAAACAAAGACCAGGATGATGTCCAGCACATGGCAATGTTGTCAGCTAAGAAAATGATGATAAGTAGTAGTAATCATATATATACACATCATTGCTTATTTAAATGCAACTAATAGACCTCCCAGAGAATGTATGTGAAGGAGAAACCAGTGAAATGACTGCTACTCAAACTACTGGCTTTGTGTGTTTAATAGCTTAGTAATGTGTTATCTCTTAAATGCTACTAATTACTCATAAATACTAATACTATGTTGATTTCTCATGAAAGGTTAAAAAGCTGAAGAGAGAACTCTCACAGATGAAGCAAGAACTGCTCTATAAAGAACAAGGCTTTGAAACACTGCAACAGTGAGTAAAATACTGAAATTGACTTTTCAATAAGCCCAAGCTCCCCAATCAACACAAGAAAATAGAAGTAACAATTACACTGAGACTTTTCTTTTTTTAAAATATTTTATTTATTCATTTTCAAGCACACACACAAACACACACACACACACAGAGAGAGAGAGAGAGAGAGAGAGAGAGAGAGAGAGAGAGAGAGAGAGAGAGAGAGAGAGAGCGAGAGAGAGCACCAGGGCCACCACCTTGTGGGTCTGACCTGTATGGGTACTGGGGAATTGAACCTGGGGCCTTAGGCACTGGAGGCAAGTGCCTTAATCACTGAGCCATCTCTCCAGCCCCACTGAGACTTTTTCAAAGAAATGCAAAGCAAAACTCTTAAAACTCTGTACCAAAACTACAACAGAACAAAATCAAGTAACAATAACGAAAAAAAAAAAAAAACCTGGAGAAAAAATCTACAAACACTTAGAAAAACTCTGAACTTTTTTTTTAATCAGTGGAGATCCAAAGAAACTAGTATGAAAAATTTACCTTTGTCTTCTGGACCCCTATAGCCTTTTGCCAGACTGGTATAGAGCTGAGAAAATAAGGCCCAAGAAACACCCCTGAAAGTTCTGCTTGGTGGCCGGAGCAAGGGGGCCATACTTGACGCACTCTGAGCTCCCAGAGACACCTGTCTGCCTCTTGTCAGTCCTAGCTGCCACCTGGAATAAGGGAAATGTAGACAAGTAAGGGTAGCTGTCCCCTTCCCAGCCTGTGGAAGCCTTGCTGTCCTAACCAAACCTTGCTGGGCCTGCCTGGGATTTTCTATGGAAGAAGCCTGTGCTTCTCATAATTGTATGACCACACCCAGCATCCACTTTAAGGTGTTATCCCTTAAAGACATTCAGCTGCTTGCACACGGCCCAGAGCTAGGAGCCATCAGTTGGGGTTCCCTGGTCGGTTTCACATTCCTGCAGGTTGTGTGTTATTCACAGCATCTCCCTCAGCAGTGCCTGATATCAGGAGCATTTCTGGGGAAGGTACCAGCTCTGCTCCTTTGGCCTGTGAAATCCTCCTCTGCTTCTCTGCGCTTAGGAAACCTAGAAGCATCCGATGCAGCAGGGTGTTGTCCCCATTAGCAAGCGTGTGTCACTGGCTGAACACAGCTGCTTGTTCTGCATGTCTGAATGCAGGCTTGGATCCCAGATGCCCACTCACCACTCGTGACCACCAGTAGGGCATGTGACTAGCTTCAGGCATTGGCTTTTACAACTCGGGCTGTTTTCCTGCCTCGTGTAATCAGGGCTTTAATGTTCTTTCGGATGCTTCTGCCTGTGCCTCCCTAGCCTATTAGAATTATCTGGGGAGTTCATAACAAATATCTCTTCTTGGCATATTTTATAAACTCCTAGGTGGGTCTCCAGTAGAGGCCTGCTGAAAACCTTTAGCTGGCTGCAGAGCTCCCCAAGACCCACAGACTGGCTTTTATGACATAAATGCATTATTAACTCATTGTGTATCAACTTGAAGCAAAGCTTCATGGTAGGTGTGAGGAGAGAAAATAGATTTTGAGTGCCACAAAATTTTTAGTCATGATGTTATACATTTTTAAGACATGGAATTCTAACTCATGTCATCACCTGGGATTAAAGGTTAGCCAAACTTGCTGTTTTGCTACATTGGTGTGACAATGCTGTATTGTTTCAAAGCAGTTTGCTTGCAAGAAATTTTTATAGGAATCTAAGGCATGTTTAAGAATCTGTCAATAGCATTCCATGAGAAAACAATAGACATTTGTGTAGAAATCCAGGCATTCTCTGGCTTGAGCCAAGAGCACAACGAGAGGACGTCCAACATGAGACCCTTCCTGCCAATCTTGGTACTGGTTCATAAGGCTGTTTGCCACTATGCCACCAAAGCATCGGATGATAACTGAGGGCACCCAGAGACCAGGCGTTTTTAAAACACCACGTTGCTGGTACTATAAAGGACTTTTATGTGTGGCTCTAACCGAAAATACATTCCAGGGAAAGATTTAAATAGAATCCCATTGCAGGCTTTTATAAATTTTTTTTCTTCTTCACAATAAAATGGAATATTTTTGTTGAATCTGGAATGATAATGTAATTTAACCTTGAGCTTACATTTTACTTGGTGCAATAATTTTATGCTGGGTGAACAGACATTTTAGTCTCTACGTTACTCCTTTCAGTTTGTGCTCTCAGATTTGACGTTGGCCTAAACAGAAATGTCACTTGTATATGCCAGGTACCAGGAGCACGCATATGCTGCTTTGAAAACGGGAAATGATAAAACACTTCTCAAGCCAAAAGTAGATGTCGATTCCACAGAAATTTGGCTCTCGGGGGTACAGTTTCTGGAGAAGGCATGCGAATGAAAATCTCCTTTAGAAGAGACTTAGAGACGTAGAGTGAAAATTTAAAAATTAAAAATATTTTTAAGGAAAAAAGATGGTTCTTAAATAAAGAACAAAAAGGCACTGTGCTTCATTCTGAAAAAGGTGGCCAAGGCTGTGGCTCAGTGGTAGTGCACTGGCCTGGGCTCCTTGTCCGGTGCCATCAAAACTCGAAACAGCGAAAAGGAAGAAAAGGCCACAAAGGATGCTCACGTTTTGCTTCATGTCACTTCAGTCAAGAGAGAAAGGTTAGAGAGGAAAAGTAGAGGGAAACAGGAGCGCCGTGGAATTGAAGGGGGAAGCAGAGGGTTCCGCGAGGGCCGGAGAAGGAGGGGCTCCAGGGCATCCCTGAGTGCAGCACGAGATAGCCATGAAATTCCCGTTCACTTTTAAAGCTTTTGAAAATTTAAAATTATAACTAAATTTATTCTTTTCTTTTTAATTTTCAAATGATAAGGTTGATTTTTTTTTATATTACATTTTGAGGAGTTTAGACATAGGGGAAATGACTTCAGAAATTTACTTTGACAGCTTAAGATACCTTTATTATTAACCTTTTCATGAAATCTCAAATTTGTTTTTTTGTATGTTCTTTTTTATTTCAAAGGTGTTATACTTGAAAATGACAAAATAGTGTATTTGGAGACAACATTTTTTTTAATAAGTCTTTGCTCTGTTAAGTTGCTGGATGGGATAATTAGAGGATCCAAAAATATCACCAATAAATCCCTTTCCAAATAAATGGAATTAATCACTATTCAGAGTACTTTCCCATTTTCCTCAAATATTCTAGGTTCAGTAGTCAAAAAACCCCAAGCAAGGGCCCTGTCATTTGAGGGTAGTCACCCTAGTAGCTGTTCTGTGCAGTTTAGAGGCTGAATCTGCACAAACTTCCTGACCCCGGTTTCATTTGGAAAGTGACTATAGAGGCCCTTGGGCTCCTTCCTCCCCAGTATGTGTATCTATGTGCATGTGCGCTTAATTCATTCACTTCGTTTTCAAATGGCGCTCTAATCAAATTTATTTTATTAGCCTTTTAAACACTTAATTGCTTATTTGGTAGCATAAAATATTTACTAAGATAATATGTGGGAAAATTTATCATCTACAAACTGTACCTGTTTGAATTAACTTTGGCAGAGTGATTAAGGAAACATTGGTGTTTTTAATTTTTTTTTCAGATTATACTTTTTACATTGAAAATATATATCAATCTTTAAATGGCCTGAGCCAAATTGAGAATCCATTTTTCTCTGATTTGGAGCTGCCATTTCTTGGGGGAGGATCTATGGATAAGATCAAGAGCTGGTGGCTGATGGGGCAGAGGGGTCATCCCACCAGGCAAACCCAAGGGAACCCTGGTTACTGTGGTGGGGGAGGACCAGGGGTAATGTCGAAGGCATGGCTCAACTATGGTAGAAAAGAATTACAGAATTTGGTTGTCCTTCAAATACCTTACCATGCCTTATCATGAGGAAGTGCATGTGAGCAGATTTTCAGGGGTGATCAATTAGCTCATGGAAGACCGTTTGTTCCGTGTGCACTGACTGATGACCACATCTGCTCATTGTCTAGTTCCTATATTTGAAATCATTTAACAAGGAAAGAAATTCACTTCTATTCATAGTTTTAAGAAAAATACAATAAATATTTAAAAAGAAATAAGAAACCGTGCAATCCAAGAATAGTAAGACACAAGTATTACTAATTATTTAATAGCTGTTTATTTAGTAAAGGCTTCCGAAGCTGCCAGCACTGTGCAAACATCATAAAACCGGGTGGTTGCTTACTGGCATGTCTTTCCTTCTGCTACTGTGTTGGCCCCTCCCCCATGCTTGTGAGTGTGGTAATGGTGATGGTGAGTGACATTCAGCCAGCAGGGGCAACATTTAGAGCCAAAAAAGATGTGTTTTTTCTGAGCCTGGAAGTATGAAGTAGGGAATAAGAGAAACCTTAGCATGATTAAAAGAAAGAGAAAGAGAAGCAATCATTCTGAGAAGGTAGCATGTGTGAGGGTCACAAACTGACTGCTACTGTTCATTCATCATACACTCTGACATTCTTCAACTTAATTTATGTTCTTCTTAACAGAATTGATAAGAAAATGTCTGGAGGCCAGAGTGGGTATGAACTTAGTGAAGCCAAAGCCATTCTAACGGAACTGAAATCTATCAGAAAAGCAATTAGCTCAGGAGAAAAAGAAAAACAAGATCTGATACAGGTAGGTTATGGAGCCTCACATCTATGTACTGAGCCCCCTGAACTGGAGGCAGAAGTTCTCCACTCCATATCTCCGTAGGGGCTTGTTAGAGTGTCCGAGGAACCTGGCTGCTGTGGAGAACCGGTCGGTTCCCACCTTCTGATATCCTTAATGAAGACTACCCTCTGTGTCTTTTGAGGTGGAGGAGGGTGGATCCTCGAGCCCACAGGACATTAGCATCTTGGCGAACCCTGAAACCCACTGGAAACTGATCCAGGTTATCAGGGTTCCCCACACCAGTGACCTTCAGCCCTGGACATGTTGTGGGGGTGGGGAATGTTAACCTCGTCATGGGACACCCACACAGTTACCCCAGGAAAGCTGCTACTTGCAGTAGAGCCCCTTGTTAATACTGCACAGTTCTGTCTGTAGGTTCTAACTCCCAGTGATCCAGCTTTACATGTAGGAAAAACAAAACAGTGTTCTGCTTACCAGATGTAGTCAAGTTATTTTTTTCCTCATCATTCCTTCCCTCCATCCCCTAATTATCACAAACTTGAAAACTTGGGGGATTCTTCACCTAACAGTAAGAATTTAGCCTGGGTCTTTGAGAGCTGATGGTTGATACTTACATTATTACCAGAACCTCTATATTTAAGTATGATATTCAATGACTCCATGTTGGTTTTCAAAATGTTAGTTGAGTACAGATAAACATTCACAGATCCATCTAATCTTGAATGTTTTTGAAATGAGAAGTATCCTAATAGAAAAGATAGTAACAATAATAGTAAAGCCTCGTAAGTACTGACTTTGTGCCTCTTCTAGGTGCCTTGGTTATATGTAGTTCAAGGAGTTATTATTCTCAGTTTACAGGCAATGAAATTATAGCACAGAAAATTAAATAAGTTACTTAAAGTTGTAGTGCTTTTAAGTAGCAGGACTGGTTTTCAAGTTTAGGCAGTCTTGCTCTAGAATATGTGGGTTTAAAAAATATTATTATTTATTAGAGAAAGAGAGAGCATGGGCATATCAGTGCCTCTTGCTGCTACAAAATGCAAACACATGTGCCCCTTTGTGCATCTGGCTTTATTTGGGTACTGGGGAATCGAACCCAGGCTGTGAGAGTTTGCAAACAAGCGCCTTTGACTGCTGATCCATCTTTTCAACCCTAGAATATGTGTTGGTTTGTTTAACACATAACACATGTTGGCTTTACTCAAATATACTAGAACTGTTCTAGCAACAATGACATAAAGCAAATTTACATTGAAACCTTATAAATAATCAAGTCAAGGTCATCTTTAATTCTTCCTGTAAACTTCGATCTCACACAGGCTGGATTAAATTTTTTTGGCTCACTAAAGTGCATAACAATTATTAAATAGATGCTGAGGACAACAATAGAGATGGAAAGGAAATTAGATATTATCTATGACTTTATAACCTCTTTGAGCACAGTACAGTAACAGATAAATTTCACAGGAATATACCTGTGTATGCTAATATACTATTTATTTTAATTTTATTTTTTAGTTTCTTCTCCTTTTCCATTTCCTCTTTCTTTCTTTCTTTCCTCTTTTTGAGGCAGGGTCTTGGTATATAGCTGAGTTTGCCCTTGAACTTGCCATCCTTCCCCCCAAGTACTGGAATTGCAGCCATATATCGCTTTGCCCAGCTCAAATTCACAATCACCTCGAATTTATTTATTTTTGTTTGAGGTAGGGCCCAGGCTGACCTGGAATTCACTATGTAGTCCCAGGTGGTCTCACTCACAGCGATCCTCCTACCTCTGCCTCTCAAGTGCTGGGATTAAAGATATGCTTACCATGCCCACCTAGGGTTTTTTTTTATTTTAAAGCAAATTAGATGACATTGTTCTTTTTGATACTTGTATATATATTCCCTCTCTAAAATAAGTCTAGCATATTAAACATGGTTACCCCTAAAAGGCACCTTTGATGACATGCTATCAAACCATAGGCAGCACCATGCAGAGATAGGTTCAATTGAGGCTTAGGCCACTCATTGACGACTTCTCAGTTTCCAAATTTGTAATATTAATGTATCCTGGGTTCTGCCCAGATGTGAAGTGCCATACTTGTAGAAGTTTCCAAGTAGGAAAATACTCCATGTTTCCATAATTTCTGTTACATAAAGTGAGTGATTCTGTATTAATCTGTTCTTTGTTGCAATAACAGTATACCTGAGACTAGGTATTTCATAAAGAAAAAAAACCCTATCTACCTCAGAAGGCTGAGGCAGGAAGGATGGCAAGTTCAAGTTTTGGAAGCTGAAGGTCCAAGACTATGTGGCCCTATTTTTTAGCCTCTAATATAGGTCCTGTGTGAGCTCGCTGTGCATGGTGGAGGCAGAAGTAGGAGAACCTCTGTGAGTTTGAGGCTAGCCTGGGTCTATAGAGTAAGTTCCAGGCTATCCTGCGCTAGAGTGAGGCTCTGCCTTGAAAAAACAAACAAATGACACACACCTAAGCTCCTCTGTGGAATGTGTCACACGAAGAAGATTGTGCTGGAAGAGATCAGATGGTAAGACATGTGACCAGAGCAGTCCAGGGACCAAGCCTGCACTTCCTCTAACTGCCCAATCTCTTGGGACCATCTCTTGTAGCCATGGTCTTCTGAGAATTACACTCATCTCTTCTTAGGGTGCTTCTCTCAGTTGCCTGCATACCTTGTTCTAGCGCAATCTCTCAGCATTGTCACACGGAGAATCTTCCAGTACAGGAACTTTTGGAAGAATCCATATTCAGACTATAACAGGTGTTTATTGAAATAGAGATATCGTTAATGATGTTTTTAAACCTAAGAATTGTTATTAAACATAAAATTACTGTTAATTTAGAGGAAAATGCTATCTTCGAAAGGGTAGGTAACCTGTTTTAATGTGATCCCATGTAATTTTAAAGTCACGTGTGGGTATATGAAAAATTACATTCTGCCTTACTTCTTAAAAACAATATTAAATACTAATTAATTACTCCTTTGTTTTCATTGAGATAAGTTCTTTCCCTGGGATTTCACATGACAGGGAGGGGCTGCCCTCTTATAAGTTCAGCCTCATGAAGTATTCTGTTTCTTGGACAGAGTCTTGCTAAGCTGCAGGAGCGGTTTCATCTGGATCAGAATATTGACAGCTCAGAGCCAGATTTGCGGTCCAGTCCTGTGAATTCTCATTTGTCTCTCTCCAGACAGACCCTCGATGCGGGATCACAAACGAGCATTTCTGGAGATGTAAGTTGTCTGTGCCCTTGGTTGGCCCCGTGCTGTCCTTGGCGGGCCTTAATGACAGTGTGGGGAACTTGAACCAGAATAGGACTGCATGCATCATTTTATATTTCCTTCTTTTTTTTTTTTTTTGAGGTAGGGTCTCACTCTAGTCCAGGCTGACCTGGAATTCACTATGTAGTCTCAGGGTGGCCTCGAACTCACAGCGATCCTCCTACCTCTGCCTCCTGAGTGCTGGGATTAAAGGTGTGCACCACCAAGCCCGGCTATATTTCCTTCTTGTCAGATTGCTTCAAAAAAACCATCACCTTATCTTTTTTGTCATGGTGCCAATAAAATCAAGATGTGTCCATATGAATAGTTTTGTTCAAACTTTCTCAAACTGCGTGTCTTTCAGATACAATTGAAAATTGAACATTTCTGTATGAAGTTTAAAGCTCAGTAAATTTAAAGCATTCAAATGAACATTAAGGCTATAAATGAACGGAAATATATGCCTTCTAACAAGAAAACTTGTTTTTATGAATTGGAACTCAATTAGTGTTTTTGATTTATAGCTGACGTGGGAAACTTCAACATGGTTTGGGTATTATAATTTCACTTTCCCCTTTTGGAATGCATTTGAAAGTATTTGCTTTTTAATAAGTTCCCAGTTATTTTTGTAGTTTTAGGCTTTTTAGAAGTATGTGCTAAAAAGTAAAGCAGGTAGGCATTAACACTAGGATTTACCTGTTTAAAAATTAATTTTGTCAGTTATATAGTTTATATTTTGTGTATTTGTAAGTTAAATGATGGAAATTTTGGCTCATTAAGGCAAAGAAATCAGTTCCAGTTCATAAATTTTATTGACCTGTACACCCTTCATAAACTCTTAGATACCAGACACATTTACCTGATATTTTTGTCTCGAATTTAATTTGTGGAGAAAATGGTGCTACACAGTCTTTTACAAAACAGCCAAGCCTGAGCTGCAAGAAGTGTCTTGCCCCCACTGAGACTGGAGAGTAAGTGCCTTTTAAACTGGTGCTTTCCCGTCTCAGCACCATTTTCTCCAGCTTTTCAATTACTTGTCCTTCCTAGAAACAAAAGCCGTTTACTTCATTCATTAGCAGAGTTAATTGACTTTTTTTTTCTTTTGTTTTTACTAGATTGGAATGAGAAGTAGATCAAATTTAGCTGAAAAGGTCAGGCTAAGCCTCCAGTATGAGGAAGCGAAGAGAAGGTAAGGACAGGCCAGCCATTGTGTTCCTGGTCAGTGGGCTCAAACCCGGGTTCTTCCTGCTCTCATCTTCTTTCTGTGGTGACATCTGCTGGACACTGCCCACAAGTTCCCCAAGGTTACTTTGGTGTTTCAGTGTCTGAGGAGGATTGCTCCCCAAAGCTGAAGAATAAGAATTGAATGAGAAACGTGGGAATCAAATTGTTCCCTCTTGTCTGGACTGCAAAAGGAAGTTTGGAGCTTATGCAACTCTTCCAGTTAAAAGTGAGAAGATTGATTTCTCAGATGGAAACTTGGTGTAGTGACTCAGGCCCAGGACTGAATAATTGCCGAGGAGTTGTAGGGTGAATGCATACCTCTGAGCAGGATCTCTGCCTTGAAGGCAAGTCTTAATGCTAGTGTTCTGGAAGGTGCTGAGGTGCCTGTCTGTTCCAGTTGTCTTAGGTTAGCAAGAGGAGATAGTCTTCTTTTTCTCCTTTGACTTGGTCACCTCTGTTAAACATGCACAAAGTGTGCACGTGTGTGCATGTGTGTGCACAGAGCACAACCTTGGTGGCTATTCCTCTCAGGTGCTGTCTACCTTTTTTTGTATTGGGGGGGGGTGATGCTGGGGATTGAACCTAAGGTTTTGTGCTGGTAAGAAGCACTAACCCAATGAGCCACATCTCCAGCCAACCCCCTTGCCCTCCACTTAAAACAAAAAACTATATTTTTATTTTTATTGTATTGTATTTGTAAGTAGAGGGACAGAGAGAATGGGCATGCCAGAAGAGCCTCCAGCCACTGCAGATAAACTCCAAACACATGTGCCATTTTGTGCATCTGGCTTTATATGGATACTGGGGAATCGAACTCAGGTCCTTATTATTTGCGGGCAAACACCTTTAACCACTGAGGCATGTGTCCAGCCCCATCCACTTTTTTTTTTTTGACACAGGGTCTCTCATTGGCCTTGAGCTTGTCACTGGCCTGCCAGCCCCAAGGATCTTCCTAGCTCTGCCTCCCCAGTACTGGGATTATAAAAGCGTGCCTGGCATTTTTACGTAGGGCTTGAACTCAGGTCCTCATGCTTGCAATTCAAGCACTTCACCAGCTGAGCTATCTCTCCATCCCCTACCTCATAAACTCCTTACGGCTTCTTGACTTCTGTGAGTGCTGCGATGAGGCACAAAAGCGTGCAGTCCTTATTTAGCAGATAGGCACGCAAGTGGTTTCCTGGCATAGCACACCCTGCTTGTTTTTAGGGAAAAGTCATCTGATGCCAGTGGTCATTATTTTTCCTTTAAGAGCTTGAAATTGCCATTAGCTCATTATTTAAAAGTCATTGTCCCCGTAAAGGGACCAAGAAATTTATCCTGTTTTACTCCATGAGCATGCAAGGCTCAACGGAGAACATAGTTAGCATGTTGTGATTGAAACTGTGAGGAAAACTTTCAGATAAGTGCATCTGTTAGTAAGAGAATGTAGAATTTTCTAAATAACTGGCTTTAGGTTGCTGGCATTAACAGAGTGAAATACATACAACATTTGCCTGTTTATTAGTTGTTTCTAATATTACTCAGTCTTTCAATTTACGGGGAAAAAATACACAAAAACTTGATCTTCAATCTATAAGTGATTAACAACCTGACCTTGAACAAGTCCCTTAGTCATTCTGCACATCTCTTAACTCAGCTGTTTTAAAGTCTTCAAATTTTCCCCAGTAGATTTTAAATGTCTCGAAGAAGTTATGTGTTGTTATCCCCTTCTCGGGGCTCAGGCTGGTGCCTTGCTTTCAGTAAGAACTGTGGGTCACTCTTGGGTGCAGAGGTTGCTGAGATATAATGCTACACATGGTCCTCTTGCTGTCAGCTTCCTCAATCCTTCCATGGAGAGAGCCCAGGATTGATGTCTGGTTTTGAGAAGGCAAATGGTTGTGCTCAGAATTAAGGAGTACCCGTCCTGTAGCCATGGTTTCTCATGGACTCATCTTGCTTTCTTTGGATCAGCCTGAGCTTTGGCTGATGGGGACTAGCCCCTGGTTCCAAGTGCCAGTGCCTACCTAATGCACGTGCTCCCACATAACGGCTTGAAGCCTTTCTTTCCCACGCTGTGCTGCTGTCCCCAGCTCACGTGGTTACTGTATCACACCAAAACTCAAGAGGCTGGTGTATCAGCCACTTTCTCAATGCTGGGACGAAATACCTGACCAGAAGAAGCTTTAGGAAGGAACGGGTTTATTTAGGTTACAGTTTCAAGGGGAAGTCTACATGCTGGCTGGAGCAAGTAACCCGTGTTATATCATCATGTCAGTAGGGAGGAAGCAGCAAGAGAGAGAATGCCAAGCATGGCTGGGCTGTAGACCTCAGTAGCTACTCCAGCAAGGCTCCCTGGCCCCCTGAGCAGTGCTACCAGCTGAGGGTTCGGGATGCAAACCCATGAGGCTATGGGAATCATTTTACATTCAAACCACCATAGTTGCCTCTTTGCCATTTGGTTGCATTGCTGTGCTGTTTGGGACTTTATTTTAAAGTCACTAGTGATGCTGACAAGACAGTAACTCTCATGGGTTCAAGCACATGTTGAAAACACCTTTTCATCCTCAACTCTGAACAAGTAGAGAGGCAGGCTGTGCTTCTCTGAAACCTTCTTTCTCCTCCAGCCTTTGTTTTATGTGCTTAATGAAGCTAATAGTATCATGCTTATTTAGCAACTTGATGATTAATTTTCTAGTACGTGGAGACAGTTGTTTATGGTTTAGTGGTTGAAGCTGAAGAATAGCTGATGCTACATCTATTATAAGTGCCAACGATGGGTGAAAATCCCAAGCAGAATGCATATGAAGCACCCATCCAAGATGGCATTTTCTAAACTTTGTATCATGACTTCCATAGATACAGGCATAGATATAGACATATTCCAGGATCATAACCCCTCCCATCATGCTCTCTTCCCCTCCCAAATCTCCATCACTAAATCCCTTCTTCTAACTCATCTCTCTTTTCATTATTTCTTTCATTTGATGTCATCTTTCCCCTCCTGTCATGAAGTCTTTTGTAGTGTGGTGGCATCAGCCACTGTGAGATCACGCATATCAAGACCACTTTGTTGTGGAAGACAGCATTGCTGGCACCCACCTTTCCACAATGGTCCCTGAGTCTTGGAGAGTGTGACACAAGTGTCTCAGAGCTGAACACTCACTGTCACCATTTCTCAGCATCTTGGTGAGTTGAGTCACCCTAGTGGTCACTACCATAAGATGGCAATTTTATTTTGAACTAAAACAAGAATCTTGGGGCACAAGGCTGTAGACCCACTTCCATTTTCATTCTTGGTGTTCCTTGTTGTAGTTGTTTACTATTTTTTCCCCTGACCTTTAGAGTTGCTTTCATCAAAAAAGAAGAAAAGTCTCACTTTCTCTGCTTTCCATAATTGGACGTGTGCTGATAACACTATCTAAAGTAATTGTCCATCATCTTTTCTAGGGCCATAGATTCCCATGTCAGTATCAGCTATGTTTCTAGTTCACCTGGATCTCGTCCTCTGAGGTCACCCGCCATTTGTCTTGTGAAAAGTCTATGTGTCTCCATAGTACCACAGAGCGAGTTCTTAGATTCAGGAGGTTCATGTTAAGGTTTATGCTAAGTGTGTGTGGTGCAGCTCTACTAGGCGGTGCAGTTAGGCTCAGGGGAATTGATGAAGCTAGCTGCAGAATTTGCCTTTGGTACTTTTGCTGTTGTTTTCCCCTGTCCTTTTCCTCCTGTGCCTGCTCATATACAAGCAGATAACAGATACAGAGGAACGTGGGTCAGATGCTGTAATGTATGATGCGTTGATTCAGCTGCTCAGTAAGGGGTGCTTACCTCTCAAGGCTGATAAAGAGGAACTTTCCAGCACAAGACATAGGCAAACGTGAGTGCTGAGTGCGAGCAGGCCAGGCTCTGCTCTTGTCCTTGGTGCTGAGGAACCTTAATGGGTTCACTTTGTCTTAATACAAGTAAGCCAAGCCCTTTCCTTTTCTCCCTTCTTCCTTCCCTGGTCTGTGAATACCCTGTTTCTACCTAACCTGCCTGGGGAGTTACCACTTAACTAGAAAAAAACATCTTTACCCAGAGAAATCAAATTCTACCATAACAGGGAGATTGCTCAGTGGTTAAGGCACTTGCCTGCAAAGCCTAATGACCTGGGTTCGATTTCCAAGTACCTGTGTAAGCCAGATGCACAAAGCGGTGCATGCATCTAGAATTCATTTGCAGTGGCTAGAGGCTCTGGCATGCACATGTTCTCTCTCTCTCTCTCTCTCTCTCTGCAAATAAATAAATACAATATTAAAAAATACTAAGCTGCAATAACAGCATCTGGGGGCACCCTAGTTTTTTTTTTAAAAAAACAAAGCCCTCCAGACACCCCAACCGTTACCCCACAGATATCAGGGAAGCTTACCCAAAGCCCTCTGCTCTCAAAGCTTCTAGAAGCTGGGCTGCAGCTCCCTGCCTGGAAAACATGTTGGGAAGATGTAGACTTGACCCTGACGCGTGCTTGCCTTTGTCCAGAGTCCTAAACACATGCATGCTGCTCTGTCTTGCAGCATGGCCAACTTAAAAATCGAGCTGTCGAAGCTGGACAGCGAGGCGTGGCCTGGGGCCCTGGACATGGAGAAGGAGAAGCTGCTTCTGATCCACGAGAAAGAAGAGCTTCTGAAGGAGCTGCAGTTCATCACGCCGCAGAGGCGCAGCCCCGACGAGCTGCAGCGCCTGGAGGCCGAGAGACAGCGGCTGGAGGAGGAGCTGGGGTCCGCGCGGGGCGCTCCCAGCTCGGCGCTGGCCCACAGGTGGGTTTCCCCAGAAATCTCCATGGCATCCCTTGTTAGTGCTGAGAAGCAGCACAAAGGAACTTTCTATGGAGCCAGGACGCTGGCCTCCTGCTGCTGCACAGTACCAGTTCCTCTGCACAGCTCGTGACAGATGTCCAATAACTAAGGAATGTTGACATAAAATCAGGAATGCAGTCAATACATCATTGACTGAGCCTGATAACAATAGCTATAAACTATTGCACTCCGATAAGAAAGATTATCTTGATGCTTACAGCAACTGAGGCTTCCTTTTTGGAGTTTTATTACTCGCAAGAATTCAAAGGTCGATTGCTTTTAATTTCACAAGGAAAGGAAAAGACTGCTTGCTCTCTTGATACCTTAACTGGTCACGAAATGTTCCTGGGATTCTGTCATTTGAAACCTTGTTCTGAAGCTGAGGAGAAGATTCTAAGCAATTTTCTGGTCTTTCTATGGGAAAGTGTGTGTGAGCTGATTCTTTATTCACAACAAATCCAGTTCTATGAGCAGATCTAACCAGGGGAACTGGTGTGTCCATTGGACATGAACACACCTGTATGAGAGCCCTGCACCTAGGCCTTGCTTGGTGGGAAAGCTGCGCTGGGGTAGACTGTGTGGCTCTTCAAAACCCACCCTTGCATCTTAAAGACCAGCCTGAGCAGGGCAGTATCAGAACAAGATGGCCTGGAAATCAGTTAAAGCATGCACACACAATCCAGTTTCTTTTTTCTTTGATTTTAAAAATATTTTTATTTATAAGTTTGTGAGAAAAAAAGAGAGAAAGGAAAGAGAGGAGAGAGAGTGATTGTGTGGGAATGCCAGGGCTTCTTGATGCTGCAAACAAATTCCAGGTGCATGTGCCACTCTGTGCATCTGGCTTTATGTGGGTACTGGGGAATCGAACCTGATCCAGCAGACTTTGCAAACAAGTACCTTTAACAGCTGATGCATCTCCCCACACCTGAATTTTTAATTATTTCTTTATTTGCATACGTCTGTGTGCATGGCTGCACTAGGGTCTCTTGCTAACTGCTGCAAACCAACTCCAGACACTGGCACCACCTCTTTTTGCATCTAGCTCTATGTGGGTCTGGGGGCATTGAGCCCAAGCTGGCAGATTTTACACGCAAACATGTTTGCCCTCTGAGCCATCTCCCCAGCCCCAGTTTCTTTCTTTTTTTTAAATTTTATAGTCTTCTTAAATTTTATATCTTTCAATAAATGTTTATATTTTAAAATATCAGAACATCTAAAAAGCACAGGGTTGGGGTGGGGACCAACATTCCCACTGAGGTGCTAGCAGGTGCACACTGTGACGAATCATTAAAATGCTGATGAAGATTCTGTCTGGCAGCAGTGTCCTAGTTTTAGGGACCATGAGCAGGAATCAAGAGGGAAGCCACTACGGACTCTCTGCACTCTTCTCATCTGGTCTCATTTTCACTTCTTTCCCTGGTCTCTTCCTCTGACCTCTCCGTCGTGGTGCTGATGAGAGGGTCAGCCTTAGGCATGAGGAAGACTGGCTAAGTAAGGACCCATCTGACAACATCGACAGTCACAAAAAGTCAGGGTGAGAAGGCAAGGCTGGGCACCCCATCTATATTTGCATAATTTAAATTCCCAGAATAGAAGAGGAATAGCTGTCGTCAGTAAATATAATTTAGTGAGTAGCTTTTGGATGATCATAAGTAAAACACCAGTGATATTTTATATGTTATATAGCACTAAGTAGATGTTATGTCTAATAATTCTTTGATAGGTCCCCTCCATACATAGCCAAATCCATCAAGTGTCTTATATAAATTGAATAGTATTTGCATATAAACCTACACATATCTATCCACATGCTTTGAATAATTTATGATAAATTATAATACCTACTGAAATGCAAATACTATAAAAATAGTTGTTATACTGTGTTGTTTAGGGAATAATGACAGGGGCTTTATACATGATCAGTATAGATGCAGGATTTTTCCCTAAGTATCCCGATTCCTGGTTGGTTGAATCCTTGACTATGGAATTTGGGATGTGGAGAGTCCTCTGTCATCACGCACAGCTAATATGCCAAGTCTGTCTCGGCTGTTCTACTTTACAGCTGATGAATCTGAGAAGGCGTTGTAGGCTGCTTTGTGCTGGGAGACAGAACACATACCTTTATTTATCTTAATCAACATTTACAGGTGTGATTTCTTGCTTGTCTTTTTCATTAGGGATGGTTTGCTCCTAAGTGACTTTTACACTTTGGTTTGCACACACATAATAACTGTCAAAATTCCAGCAGCAGGTTGGAACTTAGCAGGAGCTATAAAATACTTCTATAAAATAATGATAATATTTAAGAGGGACAGCTGTGGGGGTTGTGTCACATGAGGAATAAACAGCATGGGTAACTGACTCATTTATGACACCTGCCTTGCCTGTCTTCCATTAATCGGATGTTACTAGAAAGGAAAACATATATTTTTTTATATTTGTAATCAGCTTGCGTTGTGAGTCTTTGGAAGTCAAGCTATTTGGTTCTCTAAATAAGCACACACAGGTCTCCTTCCTAGCGTTTATGATCAAAGACAGATCCCCACCATTATGCTGCAGTGCAGAACTGAGGGTCTCTACTTTGCTTCACTTTGCTTCAAGGCCCTCAGTGTTGTGTGCGGCGTGGGGCTGGGAGGAGGGGCAGGGGTGCACACTATGGCGTGCATCTGGAGCCCAGAGGACAGTTACTGAGCACGGTCCTGTCTTCCACCTTGCTCGAAGCAGGGTCTCGCATTCACAGCTCCTTCCAGGAAGATCTCCGTTCTCACAGCTCTGACTTCACACGTAGTCTGGAGAGTCAAACTCAGGAGCAAGCGCTTCATCCTCGGAGGCGCGCTGTTCTGCATTCCCTAAGTGGACGCCACAGAGTAGGTTCGGGTCTTGGTGACAGTTTGACTTTCTAGTAACTCATTTTTGTTTTTTCTTCACCCATTATGTCAGCTCTTCTAAGTGCTTTTTTGCCCCAGAAACTGGGGCCTTAGAAAGTAAGACAATACCTTTTCATGTCATGTGTTTCCTCAGCGTTAAGGCATGCAGTGGCCAGGGATACTTCTGAGAAAAGTTTCTTCATAAAACTTAATGTTATCACAAAGCACAGTGTGCTTCAGCAACCAACACCAGACTCAAATTCCTCTTGGAACCTACACAACTCTCAAAGCAAGCGACTTGCCATATTGCCTTACAGTTTCCCGTCTTCCATTTACATTGTGGGTTCCTCAGGTTTTCAGAGGTGACCTCAGTCAAAATACTAAGTCATCATTGAACTGCAGTCTCCCAAGGAGCCAAACTCCTATGAACTTTGAGCCTTCTGACTGTACAGCCAGGATACGGAGCCCACAACGGCAACAGACATCGCCATCTAGTGGTAGTAGGGCTCACCTGCACCAGCCAGAGACGCTTGCTGCAGAGCCATTGCTCACAGATGAAGGATGTCTTTCGTGCAGGGCAGGCCAGTCTGTGAATCTTACATATTCTCTCCTACAGTTCTTTTTTTTTTTAATTTTTTTAAACAAAACTTTATTAAATAATTTTACATAATCCCCTCCCACAACTCTCTCTTGTCATCCTCTCCACTGAATCCCCTCTTTTCTGTTTTCTTTTTTTTTTAATATATATTTATTGTCCATACTATACAGTTCTTGACATTTCTTCAACTGTGCTTTTTATAGCTGAATAGATCTCGCAAATCTAGGGGTTGTAGCCTTGAAATTGCCAGGATGTCTTGTTTCCTAATTGTTTGAAGTTTTTTTTGCATTAGTTCCTGCATTTTAAAAAAGAAATTTTGTGTGTGTGTGTGTGTGTGTGTGTGTGTGTGTGTGTCCGTCCGTCCGTCCGTCCGTCCGTCCATCTGTCTGTCTTCAGGTACATGTAAGCCACAGTGCATGTGTGGGAGTCAGAGGACAACTTTCAGGTACATCCTCACTCATCCACCTCCTTTGAGGCAGGGTTTCTCTAGATCACACTCTGCTGTTGTTCTTTTTGCTGTGTTCATAGAGAGCTTCCAGAAAATTCTCCTGTCCCCACCTCCCATCTCACCATCAAAGTGCTGGGATTACAGAAGCCTGCCATAGCTTCTGGCTGTTTACACAGGGTCTGGAGAGCGTAGGACCTGGGTTCTCAGGCCTGAGCAGTGGATGCTGTATCATAAGCCATAGCCCATCCCTCTGAAGTTTCTTAAAGCTAGTTGGCTGGAGCATGAAGAACTGTTTTTAATTGTCAAGCAGCTGCTTTATTCGTAGATGGCATGGATGCTCCCCCAGGTGCAAAGTTCTGAGCTCAGGAGAGGCCAGGCTGTGCTTTCCCCCACGGAGTGCTGGGGCCAGGGGGCAGTGGCAGAGGCCAGAGGGGTTAAGGTTAAGGATGATGGAAGGACAAGCAGGACCAGGCAGAAGGATCTTTTAAGCACCAGAGAGCTGGAGAAGACCTGGAGGAAAGGGCCGAGCTTGTGGTTTTCCAGAAGTTGGAGAGGTCTCCTGCAGAAAGGACTCTGGAGACTGAAGGTTTCCCCTGCCCCTGCCTCACAGAGCTTGCTCACTCTTCCAAACCAGAGACTCTTGCACCACTAGGAGGCTTCTGTGGCGGTCCCCGTCCTTTGTCTTTCTGGTGACACCAGCAGGAAGTCTGGGTAGAGGAGAGGGAAAGAGATGATACTGACTGCTAGGACTTTAAGGTCATTTGGGTGAGACGTGAACAAAACACAACAGCCCCGCACCAATAGGCGCCAGTCAGCCTGGGGGAGCCGGCACGGAGAGCAGAGGATGCCTTCCTGACGACATGTCATACCAGAGCCCCTCGAGACGCCAGCAGATGCTGCTGAGTTAATGGAAGTAATACTTAGCTTTAAAACTCATCTCAAAAGTATTTCTCTTGCAGCCAAAGACATGAGTTCTAATAGTGTTCAGGCTTTCTCCAGACATTTGTGTACCTAATTCAGTTAATCTTGGTATTAATGTTTTTCCTTCTTAAGTTTCTGTTTGAAAGATTTAAAAAGTACTGTTCTCCTTTTTAAAATGCATATATGAAAGCTGAGGGAGAAGAATTTATCAAGCCTTGAAGTACTAAAGAAAAATGCCAGAATTGCCTTTTAATTTTAACATATAACAGAAAGTGTGTTGTGGACACATCAAAGGGTGAGATACCTATAAATAAAATGAGTGCGTTTTCTTACCACCTAAGACATGCATAGCATTTCAGAGAGGCTGGAATTAGGGACATTTTGTTTTTTCTCAAGACCAAAGTGGCTAATTTTTTTTTGTATCACCACTTTGCAGAGCACACTGAGGGCTTTGAACAAGGGTGATTGTTTTCTTTTACATCACTCCACTTGGTCCCTTGAACTGCCTTATCAGGTAGGCGCAGGAGGATCATAATCAACATTCACAGATGAGAACGGTGAGACCCTTGACACGGAGCACGTGAACAGCAAGTCCCAAAGCAGGAACTGAGGCACTCTTCCTAAATCCCTCTGAGCTCTCCTGGCTGCCCCACTGCCTTATATGAACTATGTCTAAAGACCCTCAGACGAGAGGGGCTGCTTGTGGCCTCCAAGCTTCGCCTTGGATGTCTGTTCTAGTTTTAAATGAGTTACTTTGCAAGATATAGTCCCGTCATTAATTTAATAACAACATTTTAAAGTTGGGTGTGTATAAAACTGTTTAGTAATCGGGTACAGGCGATGAGAGGAAAGCAATCTCTTTGAGGACTTCTTGCTGGCAGGTGAAGTCCACAGCAGCAACACAGACTAACCTTGCTTAGTTCTTGAAACCAAAGAGTTTTCACCATTGCTCACTAGTTTGCAACAATCCTTGCTCATTTCAGTACTAAGATGACCCTTTGTATCTTGTTATTACTATCTAATGTTTTGGTAACGTGAAGGCAAGCTACAGGCTCTGTGGTCTGGGCTTAGGCTTTGTGTTTCCGCCATTGTTATTTCCCTGTGCGTGATGATTCCTCCTGATTCACAAGGCTGTATTATTGATCCACTTGGGAAAATTTTACACAACCAGCATTTAAAGTTCATACAGCTTTGGGGACTGGGCATAAACCTCACTTATCATGACTGGGAAGCTTTTCCTGAGTCCCTGACTTCTGTTCATCAGCTACATTCAGACTGCCTCTCTTCACACATGATTCTTATTTAATGGGTGTTTTCTTTTTCCTGTTAGTTGTCATTTCATGATAATCATTGGAAAATGAATTTCTGTCATTTTTTTCTAGATTGAAATTGGAAGAGAGAAGAAAAGAGCTGCTACAAAAACTTGAAGAAACTACTAAATTAACTACTTATTTGCATTCACAACTTAAAAGGTAAGCTTGCAAGGTCCTGGTGGAGGAATTTTGTTTTCTGTCATTTAGGTATGTCCTGGTTGTTTTTGGTAACTTTTCAGTTATTTAATAATAAATAAGACAGTTATACCAGTACACTTAATGTTTGAGGTACCAAATTTAAAGCCACGTAGATTTTTCTTCTATAACTTCAGGTTTATATTTGAAATGATTTGGAAATGTGTTATCAGAAAAAGGGATGTTTTAGCTGTCAATAAAAGCTTAAGAAAATAATACACTTCTGCCATTATCCCATGTTTTAAAAAAGAAAAAGTAGGAAAAAAATCTACTTTAAAATAGTTGGCTAAATAATCTCTTACATTGGTTAGAAAAATATTCTGCATTCACCCAATAGAGAAGGAAAAGAGAGTGAACTCAGGGGTCTTATGTGTAATCCCTTAGTTTTTATAAACATGCCTGTTGTATGTGTGTGTGTGTGTGCGTGTGTATGGGTGCATGTGTGCCATGGGCACACGTGGAGGTCTAAGGACAGCCTTAGAGGTGTCTTCTCCGCCTTCTGAGACATGGTCTCTGGCTGCCACATTGCACTGGCTTCCGATTGCATCTGGCTTTTACTTGGGTGCTGAGGAATACGCGCCAATAGGCTTTGCAAGTAAGTGCATTTAACCACTGAGCCATTCCTCCAGCCCCCTATATATATATATATATATATATGTATATATATATATATTTCATATATATGAAGTCAAAGTAGCTATATTACACTTTGTATCATTCTAGTTTTCCTTTCAGTATTTTCACTTGCACAGTTGCTTAGTTGTTTTGCAGAAAGCATATCGTTTTTTAATAACAATTACTGAATTATTAATGAAAGCATGTGTAGAGATCAAGGTTGATAACACTGGTGAATAAGGAGGGAACTGCATGTTCAGAGAGCAGGTTTCTTGGCTCTGGTCTTAGGTTCAGTTCTTGGTCTTCCCTGGCTTTCTTCCTTTTCTGGGTCTGAAGGAGGCAGGACGGATTGCGATTGGGTTTCCTACCAGGTGGCACATTTTTACAGTGTCCTTTTCTTCCCTCAGCCTCTCCTCCAGCACACTATCCATGTCGTCTGGGAGCAGCCTGGGGTCCCTGGCATCCAGCCGGGGCTCGCTGAACACCTCCAGCAGAGGCTCCCTCAACTCCCTCAGTTCTAGCGAGCTCTACTACAGCAGTCAGGGAGATCCGATCGATGTGGACTATCAGTATAAACTAGACTTCCTTCTGCAAGAGAAGGGCGGCTACACGCCTTCCGGACCCATCACCACCATCCATGAGAATGAGGTGGTCAAGTCCCCCAGCCAGCCAGGCCCCAGTGGACTCTGTGGGGTGGCAGCCTCAGCAAGCGGCCACACTCCCCCCCTGACCGAGGCCCCCAAGTCAGTGACGTCCCTATCCTCCAGGTCTTCCCTCTCCTCCCTGTCCCCTCCTGGCTCTCCCTTGGTCCTGGACAGCTCATTCCCCATGTCTTCTCATGACACCCTCCATCAGTTCGCTGCCGACTTTGAAGAGTGTGAGCTGAGCAGCCATTTTGCCGACATTGGACTTGCTGAGAATCCCATCTTGCTAGCAGGAGCACCCCAGCCTCTTCTAGAGGGTCAAGACCTTACCGATGGTGCCGGGGAGCCCCTGTATGAGGGGACAGCAGGTAAATGCAGACCGTTGTTTTCATGTGTTCTCTCTGAAGCATTGAAAAATACATTTTTAAAATTTATTTTCAAGGAGAGGGAGACAGAGAAAGAAGAGAGAGATGGACACACCAGGGCCTCTAGCCACTGCAACGAACTCCACTTTGTGCATCTGGCTTTATGTGGATACTGGGGAATCGAACCAGGGTCCTTAGGCTTTGAAGGCAAGTGCCTTAACTGCTGAGCCATCTCTCCAGCCCATCTCTGAGCCATTTTAAGGAGAATGACTACATTTTTTTTCTCCAAATAATTGGTATGGACTCATTGTGCAGAATATTCATTTTGGTTTTAAGGAGTATTTATTTACATGCCTAGACTTTTTCCTTTATCAAAGACAGTATATATATATATATATATATATATATACATATATATATATATACACACACACATACCAGTGGAAATGAGCTTGCCTAGCATGCATAAGATCCTGTGTTCCATCCCCCCAGTATACAAAATAAAAATCAACTTCAGCTGAGTGTGGTGACCCATGCCTGTAACCCCAGCATTGGGAAAGCTGACATAGGATCGGCCTGAGTTCTCCATCAGCCTGGGCTGTAGTGAGACCCTGACTCAGGAAGTAGAAATGGCTTTCCTACTTAATCTGCTCTATCGCTGGTACTGTTCTGAAGCCCAGAAACCCTGCATGGCAGCTGCCTGGGACGGTCTGTGAACAGTGGGCGGTGGCTATGAAGTAGCAGCGGAGAGAAGAGGACTTTCTTTTCAACATCGGCCTAAAACAGATTAAAACAAAGTCAATTAGCATATCAGCTAATTAGTACCAAGGTTCAATGTTCAGGTTGCTCAGGGAGTTCTATATAAATACAGTTTTTGTTCCATGCCAGCCTCCCCTTCTGCCTAAGTTAATTGGAGGCAGCGAGTCCAGTGTCCGGCTTTACTCTGCCATCTTCTGGCTGCTTCCCCAGTTGCAGCCCCTGAAAGATTGCAGGGACCGTCCTTCCTCCTGCTTGTGTGCGTGGAAACGGAATGAGGAGGAGTTCATCTTTAAGTACTGTTTTCCTCTGTGTTGTGGAAGCCTTTGTAAGGAGCCGACAGTGCTCTAGTTGTCACGTGCTCCCTGGGTTCCAGGGTGACCATTCTAGAGCTAGCTCGAGGCACAGTGAAAAGCTAGGAAGACGTGCGAGGTGTGTCCGCCGTATGCAAAGTCTCCTTGCATGGAAGGCTCTAGGAATTCTAGGGATTAGTTGACTGGTCCATTCCAGTCTTCAAAGACATTAGCTGATGCCGCTGGGTTCTTTGGTTTCTAATACGGATGACGGAGCTGTGTGGTAGCAGTGGCCTGAGGCATTCTGCGGTTTCTGTGCCTCCTCTTGGGGATGTGACAGGCTACAAGTAACGCTATTGAAATAGTGACCACAAAGAAAATAAACAGTGGAGGGAAGTGTCCATGAATGGCTCCATCGAACAGGAAGCCAGTGTGGGGCCTCACCACCACCTCTGGGAAGAAATGGAAACAGCACCCTGCACTCTCACTTCAGTCATCTCTGATTGGCCTGCCCTCATCTGCAAAGTTGAGGTGACAGTCATCCCCCATTAGTGTGTGCAAGGATTGATGTCATCCTAGCATGCCTGGTGACCATTGTTATGGTGATGATGGGGCTGAGCCCTGTCCCCTCCACAAACCACTGCAGGGTTGGGAGGGAAGAAGAAAGAGGGGGGGGGGGGCAGAGGCCAAGCATTCTTTGTGTCATTCTTGCTTTTATACTGCTTGACCATTCCTTTTTGGAGTGTTCACTAGTGACCACTTCTCAATGTCCAATCAACACAGAGAGCCCTCAGTAATGAGGTAGAGGCTGGCAGAGAGGAAGGGATCCCAGGGTCCCATCGCCCACCTACTGGTTGTGAGACCCCGGCCACCACCCAGGTGGGCCTGTTAACTCAGGCCTGGCTACCAACACTTGGGTCTGCTGCCGTGTGTGTCAGTGACCTTGTGGCTGGAGAAAGGTGCCTCAGAAGCACAGTGGAATCATTTTAGATGTTATAAAGCTGCTGTTAAAAAGTCACCCTAGGGGCTGGAGAGATGGCTCAGCAGTTAAGGCACTTATCTTCAAAGACTAACAACCTGGGTTCGATTCCCCAGTACCCACATAAACGGGATAAAGTTCCTTTGCAGTGGCTAGAGGCCATGGTGCACCCATTCTCTCATTCATATATCTCCCCCCGCCCCGGCTTGTAAATTAAAAAAAAAAGTCACCCTAAGACCCAGTGTGGCTCAGTGGTAAAGCACATATGAGGCCCTGGATTTCAACTCTAGTACCTCAAAAAATGGTCACCCTAAGAAAAAAAACGCAGCCAAGAGCATTGTTTACAGATAGCATGCATTTTCATGTCTAAACACACACAGCAGAAGGCAGGTGTGTATTTTAACCATAAAGACTATTCTTGAAGGCCACCAATGCTTGGTTTATTCAGGAACATGTGCCCTTCTCTTGAGGGTAATGACCTCTCCTGTGAGGGATACTGTTCCTCTCTTTCTGGGGGCTCTAGAGTTTTCTGTCGTGAGTTGAGTAAGTTTTATATAAATTCCACTCCTCAGCCTTAGTCCCTGCCAGATGACAGAAACCAAGTTGGAATAACTATGAAGTCTTTCCACAGTCAGTCTCTGTCATTGTCAAAGTCAATTTCAGTCTGCTGTGGTTATTCCTGGGGGTAATCAATAAATCATGTCATCACCTTCACCCCTCTCAAAGGGGGGTGGGTGGGGAAAAGGCACTTCATCATCAAGGAGAAAGCATTCCCACTGCCAGAAATAAAAGGGAAAATGCAGCAATCAATCCTGTAATCTGAAGCCTTAAAATTTAAACATCTTAACAAGATGTAAAGTCACGACTCAGAGGGGGGCCGAAATGCATACCAGTCCCGCTCCTGGGCTCACTCACTGGAGGATGAAAGAACTCCGCAGGCTGGCAGCTTATTAATGCCCCAACACAGCCTTAGATGGACGCTCCTTGCTCCCTGTAGGATGCTGGGTAGGAATATGAGTTAGAGATAAAAGTTAAGTGGTAGTTGGTGCTAACGAATCAGAAGCACAAAAGTTGTTTTTTTCTAAACAGTATTAGCTAGATAGCATTCCTGTAAGTCAGATATTTTCTCTTTAATTGCTGATAGAATAGCTGTGTAGGAGAAATAGAATCTTCTATTACCAAGTGGAGGGAGGCACAGAGCAAAGGCTGGAACCTTCCTTGCCATTGAGTGGCTAGTTCTCTAAACGGGAATATCTGTCATGGTTTGATCCAGGTTTCCCCCACAAACAAATGAATGTGTTCTGGGTAATCGATCCTCAGCTGATGGCAGTTTGGATTTTACAAACGCCATGGAGCTGTATTGTTGGGGGTAGGCATTTGGGGGTTATAAGCCAGCTTCCCCTAGCCAGTGTTTGGCACACCTTCCTGCCGCTGTTTCCAGTGCTGTGGCGGAGGTGATATCCACCTCTATGCTCATGCCATCATTTTCCCTGCCAGGATAGAGTCTCCCTTGGAGTCCATAAGCCAAATAAACCTATTCCTCCACAAGCTACTTTTGTTTGGGTTCTTTCTGCGCAGCAACTAGAAAGCTGACCGCAACAATCTCCAATATTTAACGGAAGGAATAGTGTATCTTAGACCAAGTGTTCAGTAAGAATCTGTGAATAATGTGTGCATCTCTTGCTTTATAATATTTCAGTATTAAAAACAATAATAATATATGTTTTCTCAAATAGCTAAAATAACTATCATTGCTAAATTTCATACATCAGTCACATCATTTACTATGATTAACATCTCTGACTTGGTTTTTTGTTGTTGTTGTTGTTTGTTTTTTCAAGGTGTAGGGTCTTGCTCTAGCCAGGTTGACATGGAATTCACTTTACAGACTCAGGGTGTCCTCGAACTCACAGTGATCCTTCTATCTCTACCACCCAAGTGCTGGGATTATAGGTGTGTGCCACCATGCCCAGTACACCCCTGACTTTCAAAAGGAAACTGCACTTTGGGTTTCTCATGACTAAACTGTGTGTATATTTTATAATTTTCTAATAAAAAAAAAAACTCTGAATGTTGTCACTTTCTTCTCTTTAGATGTGGAAAAATCATTATCAAAAAGAAGAGGAATCCATTTGCCTGGAGACAAAAGCGCTTGTGTGTCAGCCGCCGTGTCTGACGAGTCTGTGGCTGGAGACAGTGGGGTCTACGAAGCCTCCTTGAAACGGTAAGGGTGCAGTGGCAGCGAGTGGTGGGTGCCCTGGGCCGCCTCTGCCAGGCCTGTGCATGGGCACTTACGGTAAACGTGCATCTGTCATTAGTCCATGGTGTAGTAAGGACGTTAGCCATGCAGGAGATGCTGTACCAGAAAATTCCAGCATGCTGAAAAGGTCCAGTTAGCCTGGTTATGGTGAGACAGGCAGCAGTTGACCCGCTCAGGAAGATCGAGAAAGCTGATTTCAGTGGGAATGGTGGAGTGATCTGTAGGTGCCAGTTTGGTACATGAAGGTCCTTGGGTCTTATTTTGTTTCCTTTTATTTATTTATTTTTTTTGGTCTTTTTTCTAATTTTTTTCTTTGCACATTCTCATGCATGTATAGAATGTATATTCATCTTATTTCCTCCATTACCCTCTCCCATCAACAAACTTATTTCCCATTAATCCCCATCTTATTTTCATTACTTTTTCTTTTTTTGCCCTTGAGTTAAGTTGGGTTGTCTGCATGATCCTAGCTAGAAAGTTTCTTACTGCAGAGAAGAAAGGTTGTTCCTATGTGTATCTGTGAATGGCTCTCAGAGGGTCGGTCTTAGGGGAGAGCTCAGGCAGTCTGTTCCCTAAGATCAGGGGCTGACTCTTGGACAGGGGAAGAAAACCTCTGAATCAGGAAGCTTCCATGGGGATGGGGTTTGTCGCTGTCAGCCACAAGCTGCTGGGATGAATCTTCAACCCGGCAGTTTGGGGGAAGAAAGTATTTATTGAAACTACAGATTAAGGGGAAGAGAGAAAGAGGCTGGCCCTCTTTCACAGATCCGAGCAGAGAGAAAAACCCATCACCTACCCACACACACAGAACATGGAACAGGCAGGGGACCAAAGAGAATTTCTTCTCCTTTATATAGGCTTAGGGTGGGGTCTTGCAACCCTTCCCCAGACTTAATGGCTTCCTGAGTCTCTGGAATTTCCTTCCTGCATGGCCCACACAGGAAAGGATGTTTACTTCCAACTTCTTTGAGCTTCTTTACATCCTGCACCCTATTGAGAAGCTGCCTTCCTGTAAACATCATCAGAGACCCACCCAAGATAATTAAAAAAGATCAAGTTGACAACAAAACCTAACCATCACAGGGTTGAAGTTGTCAAGTCAGATTTTCATTCAGATTCACTGAATGGTGGACAGCAGTCGCTTCAATCAGTAGTCCTGTTAACTGACTGTTGGCCTGCTTGGGTCCCTAGGCCGAATGAAATTGAAGATGCTCCCTACAGTGAAGAGGATGTCACCACGGTGGAGACTGCCCAGGTGCAGATGGGACTCAGGTAAAGCAGTGTGCACAGTATAGGCGGCACTTCTAGAAATGTCCACCAGACCAGCGGCCTCCTTACTTTCTCCTCCTTCTCTCTTCGCAGATATGATGCAAAAAGTTCAAGTTTCATGGTGATTGTAGCTCAGCTCCAAAATCTTCATGCCTTCTTGATACCTCATTCCTCAAAAGTGTAAGTACACTCAGTGAGGAGCAAAATGAGGAGCTTTCACATTTCCACATTGTGATCAGGCAGTTCATCAGAATGAAGCCACAAGGCAGCACAGAGCTGCTCATGTCTAAATCAACAGCACGGAAAGTCGAAGAGAAAAATGTGAGAAAGGCAAATTAGGTGTGGGTTCTGGTAGTGGCCCGCGGACCAAGAAAACTAGATCCTTTTCAAGAAACAGGCAGAAACCAATGTAAAAAAAACTGCAACAATACAGGCTGAGACTTAGTCCCACCTAGTCCCACAGTGGAAGAGGTTTGGGTTCTATTCAAATGAGTGTTAAGGATACGAATGTAGACTTTGTTACCTTTTTTGACTAGAAAGATTCTGTGCTGTGTTTTGCTGAGAGTAGTTACTACTTACCAGTTTGGAAAAATTTTCCAGTCCTCACATGAAAGTGTAGTGATGAAACCTTATCAGCACAGTATTGCCACTCAGGCGTGTTACATGAAAGATTATGCTTTTATCATCCAGCAGTCACTGCCTTGTGATCAGTTACTTCTTTGCTGTAGTCATGTCACTGCATCCAACCAAGTGATGATCTATGGCCACAGTGCTTTGCTCCTGGACTGTTTCCTAACAGGCATTTCTAGAGTTCTTTACTACTGGTCACTTTCTAAAGCCAAGGTCAAAATAACTCCCTAAGGGCTCATAGGTAGAAAGTACCAGAAAGAACCCAGATTTTTAGCCTTCTAGCCTATGACTTAAAAGACCAAGTCAATTTTCTACTCTGCCTTTTGGCTTCCTTGGGCATGGCAGTATAAGGGCTTTAGAATAAGAGTTGTCAGGTGATCCCCAAGACTCCATGCCCAGCCAGGCAGCTATCAATGATGCAGAGGACTTTCAACAGCTGAATGTAAGAGTCCTGGATGTTTTCCTTACAGATTCACTGTTAATTCTCTATCCTCACATTCACAAATTGCCAGAGACAAGATAACGGGTTTAAAAGAATAACTAGAAGATCATGTAGTAGAAGCAGAAGAGTAGGGAAAAGGGTTACCCAGTGATTATCAGAGCTGGCAGGGAACAGGATGCTGGAGGGGAAAGAGGGAGCTCAGAGGACTTCTTGAAATCTTGTTAGCATGGACGGTGGACACCGTGTGGCACTGGCCAGGTCAGCCTATAAGAGCTACTCCCTGGACAGGTGAAGAAACAATGTCAGCAGTATTTGAGGAAGGCTGGCTTGATAATACTATTTGTGACTTCTTCCGTATGTAATAATGGAGAATGCCCTTGGGGGCTTTTAGTAAGGCAGGCCAGAGAGAAGACAGGATGACCAGAGACTGGATGGTGAAAGCCAACATACACTCCACTGCTAAAATGACAGCTCCAAAGCCATGGGCTTTGGGTTTTGTTTTGATTTGATTGGTTTGGTTTGTTTTGGTTAGTTTTGGACCTTGGTTTGGATTTTGTTGTTGTTTGTTTGTTCATTTTTGAGACACTCTAGCCCAAGCTGGCCTTGAGTTTACTTTATAGTCAGGCTGGCCTTGAACTCACAGCAAGCATCCTAAAAAGTGCTGAGATTAAAGAATTGTGCCACCACACCCAGCTTGGTTTTGGTTTGAAACAAGGTCTCATGGATCTCTAACTGGCCTCAAACTGGTCATCTTCCTGTCTTCACCTCCCAAGTGCTGGGATTATAGGCATGTACCACCAGGCCTGGCTCCAAAACTTTGTTTTTCATTATTAATTGAATAATTAGTTAGTGTTTTGCTGGTTGACAGCACCACAGTGCTTCTGGCCCGCTTCTGGAAAGGTCTTTCTTCTAACGGAACAAGTGATGAAGCCTGCATTCATTACCTTTGCCTTTCTCTGAATCTTATAATCTTGCTCATTTGGTGTGGAAACATGTTAATATGACTCAAGTGGGTACGCCTTGGGTACAAAATAAGCCAGAAAGAAACAGAAAATTCCTTCCCTTGCTTCTGTCTGATATCAGAGGGGGGAAAAAAAAGCCCACACACACTTTCTGAACCTAAAGTTGACACCTAGTGGCCACAGGCCACAGTCCAAGGCACACAGATCTTCAGGGAGAATCTCTATAATTAATGTGGAGATCAATAGAAAAAAAAAATCATGACTTTCCTCAGCTCTGCATTCAAATTTCTAGTTTCTATAATTAGAAAAGGGGATATTTTAGGATATCAATTAGATAAGTATGGAGTTGGGGATGGAGGAAGATGTAGTGGGTATTCTCCTTCTGGAATTAGAAGGAACATGTCTCGTGCCATTTTGAGAATTGTGAATCTTCATACAATGTGTGCTCAGAAAATTGACTCTAAAGTAGCATTAGAAGTTACTCTTCTTTGGAATTCTTCCTTGGAATTTCACAAAGCATGAGATTCTTTTAAGAATGTGTCATATCTGCCACTTGAGAGATGCCAGTCAATGATATTTTTAAACTGCTGTTTCATCTTGTTTGAAGTTCTGTTAACAATGTGCTACTTAGCTTCTCTTTTTCTCTAGTAGGATAATGTATTCCATGCCTGGACTTGATCATCCAGCATCTCTTGTTTAATACCCAGGATGAGGATTCTTTGGGATAAAGTCACCAGTATCTACTTAGTGTGTTCCCACCTTCCCAGGCTCAGAACTAAATTATTTTGGAATTGGCTGTGCAAGGGGCAGGTGGGCCGTTAAATCCGTCTGCCCCGTGGACTTTCTTCTTCTTCACTTTCCTATCCTGTGCCTTTGCTGCAGTCCCGGGGTGAGTGGCAGGCTGGCTGGCCCCTTGCATGCTGGGGCACAGTCGGCACGGGTGTGGGTTAAGAACAGTGTCTCTGCCGCTGAGCAGAGCAGTGCTTTCATTTGATGATGAATTCCACCTGTCTTTTGCAGAGCATTGCAAATGCTCGCTGTGACTCGACTGTAGTTCAGGCACCTGTTGAATTCTTGTTCTCTTCTTTTTTTGCAGGTATTTTAGGGTTGCTGTGCTTCCCTCCTCGGCGGATGTCAGCTGTCTGTTTCGAACAAAAGTCCACCCACCCACAGAGTCCGTGTTGTTCAATGATGTGTTCCGAGTAGCCATTTCCCAAGCAGCCCTGCAGCAGAAGACACTGAGAGTTGATCTCTGCTCCGTCAGCAAACACCGCAGGGAAGAGTGCCTGGTAGGAGCCTTCAGAGTGCCCATGGTCAGGCCAGGGAAGATGGCTCAGGGTAAGAGTGCTTGCCCACAAGCATGTGGGCCTGACTCACCCTGAGCTCAGTTCCTCAGTGCCCACATAAAGAGCTGGCCTGGCCACACATTGCTGTAACTCTAGTCAGGTGAGGAGTGAGATTCTCTGGTCAGCCAGTCTGACTGAAGATGACAGCTCCACCAGGTTCAGTGAGAGACTTCATCTCAAGGAAACAAGCAGAGGATAAATTAAGTTCTTGCGTGGCTTCCATACATGCTTCCATAGGGATGCACACACACACACACACACACACACACACATCACATCACACATACTTCTCTCTCACACATACTTGCCCCCCACAAAAAAAAAAAAAAAAAAACCATGATGGAATCACTTCTGATCACTGTTCTGAGAATGTGTTTTCTGTTTGCATTTTGCCAGCTCCGTAACCACTGCAGACCTGTTCAAAACTGCTGGCTCCCTCAGTGATTCTCCTTTCCCACTGACCAGACTTAAAATCTGCTTATAAATTAGGACATTCTGTAATGTTAACTTTCCATTTTTACCCTTGGACTCCAGAAGAGTTTGCATTGTGTTCTGACCGTCACTGTGAAGTGCGCTTACTGATTCCAAGTGCCAAACACTGCACAGTGTGTACTGTGTATGTTATCTCCTTCAATTAAGGAAGGTGTGGTTACCTCCTATTTTCACATGAAGAGCTCAGAGTGAGCAGTTGAGTCAAATAGCAAAAGACATCCCACACATCAATTCAGATTTAAATCCAGCAGGATACTAGTGTGTGGTTCCCCTCCATGGTGTTAGTGTACCCAGGAAGAAACCTTACTGTTTTGAACAAGATGGTTAAGTGCCCCAGCCGATCTCACACCTAACCAATAGGAGTTTAGCATATTGTCATGCACTAGTGCCCTACCAGGAACCTTATGTGGGTGTTGAGGCACAGCCATCCAAAGATGGACTCACATGGGTTCATATGGAGGTTGTTAATGAAAAGTTTCAAAAAAGGGCAGAAGAGATTGCTCAGTGGTTAAAGATACTTACATGCTAGGCCTGGCAACCCGGCTCAGTCGCCCAATACCTACATAAAGCCAGATGCACAAAGTAGAGCGTGCATCTGGAGTTTATTCCCTGATATGCCCATTTTCTCTCAAATAAATAAATAAATATTAGTTAAAACAATAACTTGCCAGATCACTAAAAATTTTGTATTTTTTAAAAAATTATTTTTACTATTGAACTATTTTAAAATGTTAAAAATGTCATGGCCTCACAACAGTCTACTTTATTCTTCGAAAATTATTTTTAATTCCATTAAACATGAATCTTATCTTTTTTAAAAAATTAATATGCATAATCAGAAAATGAAAATTTAATGATGATACTCTGTTGGAAACATTCTAGATATTTTCTATGAATATCTATCAAAAATATTTTTCTAGTGTTTCTTTTTATTAAATGGTGTCAAATGTGGGGGGAAAACCATCTAGGGCTAGGGAGATGGTTCAGTGGTTAAAGGCGCTTGCTTGCAAAATCTGCTGGCGAGAGGTTCCATGCTCCAGTACCCACATAAAGCCAGGTGCAACATAAATGGCGCATGCATCTGTGATCTCAAAGTGCCTGTGACAATGGGAAGCAGCCCCAGGAGAAGCTGTAGCTCTCAGGCCTGCTCTCCTGATGTCCACTTGAGATCTGGCAGTCAGTTTGCAGTGGCAAGAGACCCCGTCTCAAGGAAGGTGGAGCACAGACACCTGGAAGCTGTCCTCTGACCTCCATGTGCACACCGAGGCACAGGCCCCTGGACATAAACACATAGCAATGCATACGTACATAGTTTTACGTTGCATGCTTAGTCATTAAATGCTGAGACAGTGATCCAGACTAGCTGTTACATGGGTATTTTTAATCCCTGAGTCATGGCTGAAGACACAGAACATGTCCAGGTTTGCAAAGCCACCAATACATGGCATCAGAAGTAGTGCATTGTTGCTAATGTAGATTAATCTTACCCAAAAATCTTTATCATATGAGAAGGAACAAATACTAATTTAAACACCTTATTTTTTCTCTTGCTGATTTTTTTCCTGTGTTTTCTTTCATTTTCCATAGGCTGGAACGCAGATCAGCCTGGCAGATTTACCATTGTCCAATGATATTTTCATGCTCTGGTATAATTTGCTTCCTTCCAAGCCTTACAAAAAGAGTGAAGAAGAAAATGAGGACTCTGTATTTCAATCAAACCAGCCAGTACTTGATTCTATAGACTTGGTGAGTAAAGTCACAGAGTCATTAAAACGCAGTAATATGATGTGGAGCATAGAATGCTGGGTGACAGCAGGCTTTACGTGCTGTCATTATCCTTCTTTTCTCCTCTCACAGCTTCTCCCTTTGCCACCAGTTTCCTAAGAAAGAAAGATAATTTCCAGCTTTGCTTCAAGTGGAGTTTATGAAAGGATCATGTCATCTCCCACAAAAATAAACGATTGGAGGCTTTGTAGTTTTAAATGGCCATGGAAACCTTTTGATTACATTCACATTCTTGTATGTTGTGTTCACATATCTGACTCGACCGTCGCTCATAAATTTCACAAAAACTTTACTTATTAATCTGAAAATGTGTGTTAATTTTTTATTTGTAATCCCACTATCCCTAAATATATTTCTATCAAAAAGTTTGTTGTACCTACTTGGTGGTTATTAAATATTCTCTGAAAAAAATCTTATAAATACCAGTCATGTTTTAATAATTAAAAAATAAATAGGGGTGGGACTAGAAAGATGGTTCAGTGGATAGTGCTTGTCATGCAACCGTGTGTACCTGAGCTCGGATCCCCAGAGCTCATGTAAAAGCTGGTGAGCGTCTATAATCCCAGAGCACCCACAGTGAGAAGTAAAATCACCTGGAAACTCACAGACCAGCCAGGATGGGGAATACACCAATAAACAACGAGAGAGACCCTGCCTCAAACAAGGTGGAAGGTGAGGACTGACACCCAAAGTTGTCCTCTGATCTCTACAAGCACACCATGGCATGCATGCATGCATGCGCACGTGCGCGCACGCGCGCGCACACACACACACACACACACACACACACACACAGTAGAGCCATTTGTGATGTTCTCCACTTTGCATTTGGGGACGTTGTTATTGAATACACGTTTATTTTAGATAATCTGTGATAAACATCATGGTCAAAGTCAAATATTTAACCATGTGTTTGATTGGTCTTTGTAGCAGTTAACTTCTCATTGCTAAGACAAATCAAACCACCAATAGCAGCTTGTGGGAGGAAAGGATTTATTTCAGTCTGACAGTTCCAAAGTGAAGCTTCCTCGTGGTGGAAGAAGCTGGCTCACCACATCACACATCCAGAGCACAGCACAGCAAGCACAACTTCTCTGAACACACAGTAAGCTAGACTCATGGTCCACCTCCAGTGGCAGGGCTCTTCCTACTAGGTTCTCAGTAAGAAGCTTAAACATAAACACGTGAAGCTGTGGGGGACATTTACATCCAAGCCTCCACAATCATCTACTATAGTGGACATTCTTGATATTCTTTGAAACAGCTGTATTGTAGTCTAGTTTGTATATCACACATTGGGTGCACACAGCTGAAATGATTTTTCACATGCTCCAGAGATGAGCAGCATCTCAGCAATGTTTTTTTTTTAAAATATTTTACTTATTCATTTTCAAGCAGAGAGCTACAGAGAGAGAGAGAGAGAGAGAGAGAGAGAGAGAGAGAGAACCAGGGCCACCACCTTGTGGGTCTGGCTTATGTGGGTCCTGGGGAATTGAATCCGGGGCCTTAGGCACTGGAGACAAGTGCCTTAACCGCTGAGCCAACTCTCCAGCCCTCAGCAATGTTAATATCAGCACTTTGCTATCATCTGCACAGAAGCCTCTGCCCCCATGAGCAGCCATTCAGCAATCCCCGATTCAAGACAGCCATTCATCGGCTTCCTGTCTCTCTGAGTGTGACTAGGCTGGACATTTCATATAAATGAAGCATTGCAGTATTTTTTCCTCTTTTGACTGATTTCTCTAATTTAGCATAATATTTTCAATTTGTGGAAGTGACAGCATTTCATTCCTCTTTACTACCAGATACTGTTCCATTGTAGATGTATTGCTGTTTGTACATCACTCACCAGCTCGTGTGTACTTGTTGTTTCCACTTTTTGATGATTCTAAATAACACTGCTATGACCACTCATATGCATGGGTTTGTGTAGACATATGCTTCAGTTTTTATTATATATGCACGCAGGAGTATAATTTCTGGGCTGAATAGTAACTGTGTTTAACATCTTGAGGAACCATAGAATTTTCTTGGTGTTATTTACATTTGTGTTTGTGTGTCAAGGTTTTCCTCTGAAGCCCAGACTGGCCTGGGTCTCTGAAGTCCTCCTGCTTCACCCTCTTGAATGCTGCCATCATACCCAGATTTCTGTCACAGTACAAGTCCCTTGTCAGATAAATTATTTGCACATATTTTCCCTCATTCTGTGGTTTTGATTACAGTATGTATTAGTCAGGGTTCTCTAGAGGAACAGAACTAATTGTAAAGAGGGTATTTGTTGGAGTAGTTTACAGCAGTCCCACAATAGCAGTCTGCAAAACCTGAGAGTCCATATGGCTGGATGCCTCAGCAGTCCCAACCCAGCAATCAAGGCCTGAAGGCTTCCTGGGGAGCCACTGGTCTTCAGTCCATGCTGGAAGGCGGAGGAAACTTTGATCCAGTGCCAATGACAGGATGTACAACAAGTACCAGCAAAAGTGCTCTCCTTATTACCAGTAGAGCCTTTAATAGCTCTGAAGTTGAAGAGCTGATTACAGAGAGCACCAGGCCCTCTGAAGAAACCCATTCTTACAATTCTCTTTCTTTTGAACCACTCCTGGTACCAAATTTGGTGGTGGTCAGCTCACGTACCACTGGGATGAACCTCTAAACTGAGCCACTTCTCCAGCCCCAAATTCAGCATCTTTACCTGTTCTCAGAATTCTGTCATTGAGTCAGTTTCAGTACCTGTGTCTTTTTAGGAACTTGTTTGTTTCAACTGGAATATCCCATTTATTTACCTTTGTTCACAGTATTTCCTCTTACTTGATTTCATGTCTGTAAGGTTACTAGTAACCTTCTTTCATTGTAAATTTTAATAATTGAAACCTTGTTATTTTTCTTGGCCAGTCCAACTAAAGGCATGCTAATCTTTTTTTATATATTGTCAAAGAACCAACTTTGATTTTGTTTATTTTCTCTAATGGTTTTCTGTTCTGTTTCATGAATTTCTGCTTTCATCTCCACTTTTCCTTCTGTCTTTGGGGTTATTTTTCCTTTATTTTCACATTATTTTAAGGTGGCAAGTTGAGTTATAATAGATGTACATGTTTACATCTACAAATTTCCCTGTACGCACAGTGTAGACGAGCCCTAGATGTTTTCATTCAATTTCCATTCATCTCAAAATGTTTCCTAATTTCCCTTGTGATCTATTCTTTAATCTTTTTGTTCCTTAAGAATGTTACTTTCCATCCATTTGTAAATTTCTTATATTCATTCATTTATAATTTCTTTCTGGTGTGACCAGAAAACCCACTCTGTATGATTTAAGTCCTCTTGAGTTTATTGAAGCCATTTTTATGGTCTCATGTATCCCAGAGAATGTTTCATGTGCACTTGAGAAAAATATGTATTCTGCTGTTAGGTGGAGTGTTCCAGAGATGTTTGTTAGGTCTACTTGATTTATAGTGTTGTTTCATAAATAAATTTATTTCACTTTTTATCTTATACTAATCTTAGTCTCTGGTGTGTTTCTTCTGTAGAAAGGGATGATGGAGAGATTTATAGCAAAGTGCACAAATCTTCCAAGAATATTCTAATGAATTTTCACAAAGCAGACACATCTAGGTAGCTATTACCCAGATCAAATTATCATACATGGCTATCACCCCAAGAATCCTTCCTTATGCCCCATCCCTGTCAGTACAGTCCCCTTAGGTAATTCCTAATCTGCCTGTCATAGAACTTTATATAATGGAATCTTATTCAGTGTAAATTTTTTCACATCACTATGTTTTTGAAATTTATCTGTGCTTTTTGGTGTGTAATTATAGTTCATTCACTCTCATTGTTAGGCATTATTTTATTGTATAAGTGTATCACAACCTATCTGTTCTATTAACTGATAGAATTGGGGTTGTTACTAATTTGAGGGCTCTGATTTAAAAAAAAAAAAAAAGCTTTTTTTTTTTTTTTTTTCCAAGGTAGGGTCTCTCTCTAGCCCAGGCTGACCTGGAACTCATTCTGTAGTTCCAGGCTGGCCTCAAACTCACAGCAACCCTCCTTCCTCTTCCTCCCGAGTACAGAGATAAAAGATGTTCACCACCATACCCAGCTTAATTTATATATATATATATATATCTTTTTAAATGTTTTTATTTATTTGTGTATGTGTGTGTGCACTCCAGAGTCTCCTGCCACTGGAAATGAATGCTAGATACATGTGACCCTTTCTGTGTCAAGCTTTACATAGGTGCTGGGGAATTGAGCACGTGCCAGCAGACATTGCAAACAAGTGTGCCTTTAACCACTGAGCGATCTCCGCAGCCCTAGTTTTTGTACATGTCTTTTGATAAAAATATATCCTGTTGGGGCTGGAGAGTTGATTCAGTTGGTAAAGTGTTGGATGTGCAAACATGAGTTTGGCTCCCCAGAATTTGTCTCACATAAAAACTAATAATGGTATTGCATTCCTGTAACCCCAGCACTGGGGAGAAAGGTACAGGAGGATCCCCAAAACTCCCTAGCTAGTCTAGGCAAATCAGTGAGTCCTCAGTTCAGTGAGAGACCCTGTCTCAAAAAAGACACACAATGTCTACCTCAGGCATCCATATGCACACACATGTACCCATACACTTATGAACACACCATACATACATGCACATACAGAAATACTTTCTTCTTTCATTTAGCTATATAATATTTTTGTATTTTTGATGTTCACTTCCCTGATTGTAATATGCTTAATTGCTAAATGAGTATCTTTTGTAAAGTATATATTCATAATTTTATCCTTTTTCCTTTATTAGTTGGTAGGAGTCTTTAATTTTACATAGGCATATATTCAAATTAATTTCTCACAAATGCCTTTTCCCCCATTCAGTGGTTTACCATTTTTATTTTCTTAATGTTCTTTGGTGAATGGACGTACTCAGCTTTAATGCAATCTCATTTGTCAGTTTTTCTCTTTCCATTGGAACAACTCTTTGCCTCATGCTTCCCTGTGTTGTCTTATATGAGCTTTAGCATTTTTTCAGACTTCAACTTGAAATCCTCTGGAATTAATTTTTGCATAAGATATGTGGGTCAGGTTTCCTTTTCACCCACTGTGTACTTGATTACTCTAGCATCATGTATACAAGTCACCTTTCCCAGCAAGGCTGCCTGGTACCTTCGTGGACATTCGTGTGTACCTATTCCTGCTTTTCTGTTCAGGTGTCTGGATGCCAATACTATATTTTTTCAAAGCTTTCAATAATTCCTCACTTTTTAAAAATGATTTTTCTGGGCATGTTCATAGGTAATTATTGAATGTATGTTCATAGGTATTATTTCTTCTCTCTTGTTTGACAGGAGTATTTATTATACAAAGATACTGAATTTTATCAAACATTGACTTGGAATGTTAAATTGCCCTTGGAGTCTTGGAATGAAACACAATCGTAGTGTATTATTTTTATACATGTTGCTGTATTTGATCAATTGATATATTTGTTTAGGTTTTCTTTTTCATTCATTGGGAGAGATGAGTCCGTTTGCTGCTACACTCTGGCATTGAAGCTTTGTGGTTTCCTTATGTCTTTGAAGTATTTCTTTTATACTGACTACAGAAATTGTTGTAAAATGAGTTTTACTTCTTTCTTAAATATTTGAGGAAAGTCTTAAGAAAATACATCATCCAAGCCTATAAGTTTCTTTATAAGAAGCAGCTAGCTTTTTGCAGCTAGGTAGTCCTTCCTACCTCCTTCTGGATGACTATCTTCTCCCAAGGGAACCTCTAGCCCATTCTGTATGCTTTGTTTTGAGCTAATGTGGTATAAGCCTTGAGGGCATTGGAGTGTCATCCTCTTGGAGCTTGGTTAAAAAAAAAGGCTGATAATAAAAAAATAAAATAATTTTTTAAAAGGCTGATAAGTCATTTGTAAATTACAGATTGACTTTTATTAGGTATGGGAATATTCTAGTTTTCTATGCTAGCATTATTTGTAAGCTTTGCTTTTCACAGAATTTGTCTATTTAATCATTTTTGTTTTACTGTTATTACCTTGACAATGCAAGGGATCAAACCCAGGACCTCACATATGCTGGGCAAGCCCTCTACTCCTGAGTGATACCAACAGACCATTCATCTACTACTATCCGAAAGTTAGTCATAAGTTCTCTTATCGTCTCATACCTGCAAACACTACTGAAGTCTTTTTTTATTTCTGATACTGGTAATCTGTGCCTTCTGTTTTATGCATTATAGTGTGTGTGTGTGTGTGTGTGTGTGTGCGCACGCATGCGCACGCGTGCATGTGTGTGCCTGGAAACAGCCCAGGGCCTCGTGCATACTAAGCAGTAGACAAGTGCTTTAGCACTGAGCTATACTCCCAGTCCTCCTGGTTTGCTAATTTCCACCCTTATTTTTGTTGTTTCCTTACTCCTAATATTTGGGTTTAATTAAATGTTTTTTCTACTTCTTCAAATGGATGTGTGATTGTTTTAGTCAGCTTATCCCGAATCTGCATTGAGCGTAAAAAGCTCTGTCAGCAGCAGCACAGCTTTGGCTGCATTTCAAGGGTATGGAATGGGATTGGCATGGACTTGAAAACATTTGACAGTTTCCACTGTGATTTCTTTGTTAATCATTAGTTTTTAGAGAACATTTAATTTCCAAATAATTGCAATAGTGTAGCTGTCCTTGTTATTGTTTTCTAGTTTTATTTCGCTGTTCTCAGAGAACAGGGTACATTCAGTCATATTGAATGAAACTTGCTTTATGGCTTAGCATGTGGCAGGCATGAGGTGAACATTTCACTACTCTGGAAAGACTGTGTTCTACAAGTCATGTTTGTTAATTTTGTTTTCTTAAACTTGCTTCTTTCATCATTTACTGAGATATAATTAAATCTCACGAGTTAGTGTACACATTTTACATTTTTCTTTTAGTTCTGGTGGTCTTTGCTTTTGTCTCTTAGTAGACTACAAAGCTGGTGTCGCATTGCTCAACTGAACTTCTACTGGTAGAAAATCTCTATTTCCAATAACACCTCCTGTTTTAAAACTGACATCTGATATTGGTAAAGCTGTGTAAGGTTATCTTTTTTCCATATTTTTACTTTTAACCTTTCTGGGTATTTAAAGCATCCTACATGAAAGCAATACATAATTTGTATTGGTTTATTACCCAATCTGAGTGTCTTTATCTTTTCATTGAAATATTTAGTTCATTTATATTTAATATATCACTGATATATTTGGGGTTGTACTTACCTTACTATTTGTTTTCTCTTCATTGTTCTTTTATTTGGATTAATCAAGGTGGTTGTTATTTTGTGTGTTTGTTTTTAATTTCCTTTTCTCTTCCATTAGATCAATACTCCTATCTCCACCTTATTTTCCTATGTGAGATGTGTTTCAAGACCCCAGTGGTGGCCTTAAACTGCACATAGTACCAAACCCTATATATTTTCACATAACCACACAAATTTAAAGCCTTTTCTGTGTTAACTAAGCATCTGTCTGTCAGCCATTATGGCTGTAATTTTGACAGTTTGAAATGTAACAACAAAACCAGCATTTCTTTTGTTCTTTACCATTTCAGATAGAAGGCTCACTGTTATCATAAAATTTTAGTAGCTCCACAAACCTTTCTTTTTTTCCTTTTGTATTGAAAATGTCCACCCTTTCACTTAAAAAAAAGCAATTTATATCTTCTCTTGGCATACTCTGGCACTTCGGGGCTGTTACTACATTTCAGGTTCCTGGAACACAAGTATTAGGATATGACAATAGTTGGTCTGATGACTGAGGCGGCTGGTAGGTGACCAATGAGCAGGCAGCGTATGCTAGACAAAAGGAGTCACTCACTTTCTAGTCAGGACAGAGTAGAGCAGCTAGAGGTTTTACTAAGAATGGTGTGTGTTATGGCTTGAATATGAACTCACATGTTGAATGTGGCTCCCAACTAGCAGTAGGTCCTCTTTGGGAAGATTCTGGAAATTTTAGAATCTAGGACCTAGCTAGAGGAAGTAAGTCACTGGGAAACATGTCCTTGGGGTTGGCTCCTTTCTGCTATGGCTTCACTCTGTTTCCTGTCTGCCATGATGTGAGCTTCCCCTTTTACTTGTGTCTGCCGTGAGGTAAACAGCCTCCTCCTCCACAGGCGACCTCTAACATGATGTTTAATGGGGCAGACGACTACCATGGAAAGAAGCCCTGAACCATGAGCCAAAATAAATCTTAATCCCCATAATTTACTTCTGTTAAACATTCCATCACAGTGACAAGAAAGCTAACTAAGACAGCAAGTATTCTAAATCTTACAAATTGCCACTTTTCATTGGATTTTGGTTGACCACGGGTAACTGAAACCATGGAAAGCAAACCTACTGTATAGCTAATTTTTTATTGTTTCCCTGGAGATTACAGAGTGGATGTTTAATATATTAGAAACTACTTTCAATTACATTTTCCTCAGACCATTCAAATTTTAAGCCTTTAATTCCGTTTATTCCTTTTTATCCCTTCTGTGTAATTATTGTTATATTATTTGTTCACATATAGTTTAAATTCCACAATGGGTTTTTATTACTTTTGTTTTATTGCCAATCAGTGCTCAGTTTGATTTTCTCAAGTCTTTATCCTTTCTGCTATATTTCATTTCTTGTGTTTTTCTTTGGATCATGTTCCTTCTGCCTGAAGAACGTTCTCTAACATTTCTCTTACTAAAAGTCCTTTGGTATCTATTACAACTTTATTTGTGTGGGGGGGGGTTGTCAGATTCAGAAATCTGTGTGGACAGCTACTTCTTTGAACATGTTAGAGATTGTTTCTTTTGTCAACTGATTTCCAATGATTCGGTTGGGCTATGTGGAGGACAGTCTAACTTTTAATGCTTAAAAAAGTAATCCACCCTTTCCCTTCTATGGCTTGTAACATGTATCAGCAACTTGATTCTGATGTGCTAATGTTGTTTTCTTTGCATTTGTGTTAGTGAAATAACCTGTAATCTCATTGGTTTTTATTAACGTTTTAATTGCAAAACTTTAAATTTCTTCTCTGGGTACCTGCAGTATGTGACTTGCTTGTGGACCTGCCACTTTTGTCGATAGTTTCTTTTGGCTTTTAGTCACCAGGTGTTGATGAAATGCTGGCTGTTCTCTCTGAGGGATCGTAATGGCACTGGCTGATAGATTCTTCTATGACGATTTCATATTAGTCCAGATTATAATATGGGAACATTGCCTGCATCACCTGGGGGATTTGAGTTCTAATTTACCTCTCTCCAGTACCCTATGAGACATAAAATGCCTGCTTGCTGCTGCTTCAGCCTCGTAGCAGTTTGTTTCGTTTTCTGTCTTGGTTCTTTGCTTCTTGGAGCTTAGGAAAGGTAGAAAGACTCCCTGACACCTCACTCCCTCTGACCCTTTTTGTGCTGCCTGTCTCAGTGGTCCTGCCTTCAAGGCTGGTCTTCCATCCCATGGTTCCTGACAACCCACTTACTTAGCCTGCGGGCCTCACTCCTAGATCTAACCAGTAGCTCTAGGACATTTGGAAGGGTTATAACAGGTATATAAACATGTAAGAGAGATACTTTGTGCTTATCAAAAGTCCTTTGTAATGAATAAAAATCAGAGCACTGTAGAACAAATAAATGAGAGTGGTTTATGAGGGTTTTCATAGTCACTAAGTGCTGAGCTTTCTCCTTGTTTTGAAAACACAGTTTAACGAGGAGAAAGATAGGCAGTGGTGGCTGCTTACCCTCTTCTCTCTCTCCTGTCCTTGGGGCCTTGGCCCTCTAGTCCTGATAGCCTTGGTTATGCTTCATGGCTTTACAACATGTGGGGACTTTATTTCTTTTTTTCTTTTGTTATTGTTTCATTTTATTCAGTTTTTATATTTGTTCTCAGCAGGAGAATTGGTTTTGATACAAACTATTTCTTCACAGCTGGGAGTGTAAGCCTGCATCTGAGATTTCAAATCATTTTCAGAACACATGGTGTTAATTGCCATATGTTTCCATTCTCCAGGATGCAGTGTCAGCCTTACTCGCAAGAACTTCAGCTGAGCTGTTGGCTGTAGAACAAGAATTAGCTCAAGAGGAGGACCCAGGGCCAGAAGATCTGCAGGGTCCAGAAGGAGACTGGTAAACAGTTGTTTCCTTTCGCTGGTGGGAACTCACTGAGGAGATGTTGGCTTCCTCAAAAGGAACTTCCAGGGAAACCCTTACAGCTTCACATCTTACCTGAAATAATGCCTCAGAATGGCTTCAGAGAGTAATGGGCTAGAGTCTCTCCTTGGTCATCAAGGCACATTGGCTAGATTTTTAATTCTTGCTTCCATTAACATTTAATACACTTTTCTGTGCTTTTTTTTTAAGTCTAAGCTATCAATTTTGAAAACCACGATAGTGTGTTATAGTCATAGATTAGTTAAAATCTGCCTCTCTTTTTATCTAAGCTACTAGGACTACTCTTTTTAGCTGTCCTAAGACAAAGCAGATATTTAGAACATAGCTTCCAAGTAGGCATTTCAGTGGAGGTTACTGTTTCCTTCTGTATCAGTAACCCATTCCCTAAGGAGGGATGCACAGATTCACTTATCTGCATATCCCTATATATAAAGAGCTATCTTTTCTATTTGTTCTACTTTCTCTAAAAATAAATTTTAGTGAGTGCTCCAATTTTTCACTATCTATAGTACATAAACTTATTTGAATTGATTTTTATATGTAGTTGTTTATGCCACTATAAGTTAATTATATGCTTTTGTCTCTGTATGCATGCATATATTAAACCTTTTAGACATTCGGAGTGACAGATACATGATAAATAACACACTTGTGGACATTTGGAAGGGTTACAACAGGTATATAAACATATAAGAGAGATACTTTGTGCTTATCAAAAGTCCTTTGTAGTGAATAAAAATCAGAGCACTGTAGAACACATAAATGAGAGTGGTTTATGAGGGTTTTCATAGTCACTAAGTGCTGAGCTTTCTCCTTGTTTTGAAAACAGTTTATTTCATTTCACACATTTCAAAGAATATATTTAGTATGTAAGGAATATAAAACTCTGTAGTCACGCTAGCTCTCCCTCGAGTTCATCTCATGACTAGTCATTTAATAACTAGACTGTGCCAATTTGTCAGTTAAGCCTTGACATTTAGGTATCAGTGGATAAAGGCTTCTATTCTAAGACCATGAAACTCAACAAAGCATGCACTGTTTGAAGCCATCACAGTTCTCCTGGTTTATATATCCTGTATAAACTTTCTGCATGTTCCGGAGCTCACTTGCAATGACACCCAGGCCCATGCCATTTCTCTTGGTAAGGATGATCTCTCGAGGCTCTGAGTCTTCTCTTGGCTCAGTAGTGAAACTCTCTTTTCTCAGGTGTGTCTCTCCCGATCATGGTCAGGAATGGACATTTTAATCCTTGTGTCTTTATTCACTCTCAGTTGAGAATAGCCCATTCTGTTCTATGATTAATTTTATAATCAGGAAGCAACTTATACCAAGATATTTTATAGTAAGTGTCATTATTTTTAGATGCTAGCATTATCATTTAGATGTGAGTTTTGAATATTTCCACTTTACAGTCTGGAAATTAGGTTAAATTTGATAAATTTAACATTGCAATACCATAGAGTGGTGATTGTGCTGTGAGCTGCTAGAAAGTGTAGTGAGAATTTTATTTTTATGAGCTGTATAATTAAAAGTTCCAGCCCAAGAACAGCTTATGTGTGACTATGATTTCCCAGAGAGTGAATGAGTATGCCCAGGCTGCACTATTCACGGAGTTTTGTTTGTGTATGTGTTTTGTTTCATTTCACCACAGGTTAATGATGCGGAGAGAGGCTTCTGAGGAAATTGTGACTAAAAAAGAGGCTGAGGTTAAATTGGCAGAGAGCAATAGCTGGTCAGAAGACTTGGGTTCAAACAACAATGTGCCTGAGACGAGTGAAGACAGGCGTAGGAATGAACGTGAGGATGTGGAAGACGGTCGTCAGCCACCACCTGGACCGCCGACCCTGGTGAATATTCAGCTGTCCTCTCCCAAAACATATCCCTTGTGAGCATGTAACAGGAGGACACAGAAGATAGGCTTGTTTTCTCTGTCAGGTGTATTCCATATTGGGAGTTGGGCCCAAAAGCTGATTATGATTGCTTTTGTAGAAAACAAATACTTTAAAATTTTTATATGGTCCCCAAATATTCTTCATTTGAATTTGATGGAAGGAAATATGCCTCTGAAAGTATTCTTTGAATGCTTATTAAATGTATTTTCAGGGCTGGAGAGATGGCTTAGCAGTTAAGGTTCTTGCCTGCAAAGCCTAATGACCCAAGTTTGATTCCCCAGAACCCACATAAAGCCAGATACGGAGAGTGCCGATGCATATGGAGTTTGTCTGCAGTGGCCCTGTGGTACCCATTCTCATTCTTTCTCTCTCTCTGCTTGTAAATAAATAAAAATATTTTTTTAAAAAGTATTTGCTGAACCAGGTGTGGTGGCACATACCCATAATCCCAACCCTCAAGAGACTGAAGCCAGAACACTCCAGGCTCCACAAGAAGACCTTGGGCTTTTTTTTTTTTGGGGGGGGGGTGTTTGTTTTCTTTGTTTTGTTTTGGGGGGTTCTGAATTTTGTATAACATAAAGGACTACTTAATTATATCAAGTTTCAAAGTTTATTTACATTTTGATGAGTAAGAAATAACCTTCATTGTCCCTTTTAGTTAATTTTGGTTTGAAGTCTATTTTGTCAGATATTAATGTAGCCACACTTGCCTGTTTTTTATTTCCATTTACTTGGAAGATCATTTTCCATCATTTCACCCTAAGGAGATTTCTCTCTTTAGAGATGATATGCATTTCTTGAAGGCAACAGATGGAAAGGTCCATTTTTCTGATCCACTCTGTGTATTTTTATAGGGGAGTTAAGTCTATTTATATTCAGAGTTATAACTGTGAGGTTTGCTCTAAGCCCTGCCATGGTGAAGGGTTGATGCTGCACATGTTATTATTAGCACACTAATTTTGGTTGTCATGCTTGCCCTCTATTGGGATCTTGAGGTTGATTGCTCATCTCTTCTGTGTGGGATATCTCTCCCATAGTATCCTCTGCTTTGTATTCATATAATCGTAGAGCTGGCTTTTATCATGGAACACTTTCATTTCTCCATCTATTATGAGGGATAGCTTTGCTGGGTACAGTAGTCTAGGTTGGAAGCCATAATTCTTTAGTGGGTACAGTAGTCTAGGTTGGAAGCCATAATTCTTTAGGCCTTGATGAGCATTGTTCCATGCCCTTCTGGCCTTCGTGGTTTCTAATGAGAAGTCTGAGCTAAGTCTGATGGGATTGCCTTTATATATGATGAGTTGTTTCTCTCTTGCTGCCTTGAGCACTCTCTCTTTGCTTTCTTATGTTTAGCATTTTAATTAAGATATGTCTTGAAGAGTTTCTTCTTTGGTCCTGTCTGTTTGGAGTTCTGTGGGCCTCCTGTATTTGGATCAGCCTTTCTCTTGTAAGGTTAGGGAAATTTTCTTCTATAGTTTTGTTGAAAATGTTTTCTATGCTTTTGGCCTGGGTTTCGTCTCCCTCTGGGATCCCCATGATCCTGAGATTTAGTCTTTTTAGGGTATCCCACAGATCCCTCATATTTTGTTTATATGATTTTTTCAATTTATTGAAGTTTATGCAATCCTCACTGATTTCTTCTGTCTTGTCTTTGAGGTCTGAGAATCTGTCCTCCAGGTTATCAACTCTGGAGCTGAGGGATTCAAAGGAGGCTTTTAAAACCTCTGTTTGATTTTCAGTTTCTGTTATATTTTTGTTCATAGTCTCCATTTCTCTGGTGAGTTCCAATTTCCAATCTAGTTTTGTTTTTGTTAATGTTTCCTGGAATTCATTTGTAATTCAATTGGTTATGTCCTTATCAAACTTGATCAGGTGGTTATCGAGCTCCTCACGTAGTTGGTTCACCTTCAGTTTGTTTAATGCACTTGAAGTCACTCTGATTTTTCTCAATTAGGTCGAGTCTGATGGCTGTGCTTGTGTTGTTGAGTTTCATCTCATTTATGTCTTTTTTTGACAGTTTCCACCTCAGCCTTCATCCTGTCAGGATCTTATTGCAGATATGACCTGATGTTATTTTATTCTCATGTTGGGATTGTAGTTATGTTGTCTCCCTGCGTTCTCACTGGCATCTTCCATTGTGGGACAGAGTCCTAGGTGGGGGACTCCGGCTTGATGTGTTGTGGTTTTTTTAAATGTTGGTTTCTTCTCATTTCTGGATACTGGTCTAGTTTTCTTTTTTTAAAAATCTTTTATTTATTCATTTTTAAGCAGAGAGAGAGAGAGAGAGAGAGAGAGAGAGAGAGAACCAGGGCCACCACCTTGTCTAGCTTATGTGGGTACTGGGGAATTGAACCCAGGGCCTTAGGCACTGGAGGCAAGCTCCTTAACTGCTGAGCCATCTCTCCAGCCCTGGTCTAGTTTTCTTAATGCATGAGCCACTATAGGTTCTTGTTGGGTCTTCAGTGAGTGTTCTGTTCTGAATACTGGTTGGGTTTGGGATAGTGTTGTAACCACAGATGCATGAGTTTTGGGTGTGCCAGCGATTCTGGACTGGTGTCTGGTATGTAATATGAGATGGAGGTCAGTGTTCTTCTCTGGCTATAGTCACCACTGTGTCTTGCTACTGGGACTCAGGGGTGTTTCGGAACAGACCTGCTTGCTCCTCTTTCCCCTCCATATCCCTATTTACATTTTAAATAGGAAGTAAACATCAAAACATTGGTGTTCATCTTGGCTAGTCCGCATTCTAACTGAAATCTCCTCTGGAAGATGGGAGGAGATGTGGTTAAGCACAGGGGTCAGTCAAGTTATAAAAAAAGGCAACTTTGCAACTTTGCTAGTCCAGTGAGAAATGGGAAGCATCCTTTCCAAGCCTTGAGCATGCTGACACAATACGGGTGTTGGTAATAGAGTTTAGAAAATACCAGGCTTTGTTCCTGACAAAATAGTAATCTATCCTGATGGAATACTTCCTTTGGCAAACTTGGACCCAAGAGGCAGGAATAGACTCAAGTTATCCTTGTAAGGTCAAAGGTACAAATCTTGTATATGCAGTTTGGATTTTGAGATGCATTCATTTTTATGCATTCAATTTTATTCATGTATTTTATCTTACTTCAGAGATCCAGTAACAGTTCAAATTCGGCTTCATAACCATTGTTATAGTCACATGTGTATAATTGCAAATTTTATTTTTACATAACCTTGTGGTATATTTTTATTTTAAAATTTTTATTTACCCTGGGGTGAGGCACATGTGCCATGTCACACATGTGGTAGTCAGAGGACAGCTTCAAGGTGTCTCTGCTCCAGCTTCTTTGAGACAGGGTCTCTTGTTACTGCAAATCTCAAATGTGCTGGCTCTGCCTCCCATTGTCAGGTGCATTGTGCCACTTTACCTGCTTTGTATTGGTACTGGGAGCCAGCAGGCTTTCACTGCCAAGCCATCTCCCCAACACGGATTTTCATCTTTCATGTTTAATTCTTTTTTATCATTTGTCCTGGAAAAAAATCAGAGAACTGAATAATGTTTAGTGATGGTGTATTTCCAAGTCGCATTCTTTACAGCACCTTTAAATCTAAACTGTCATTTTGAAGTTACTGTTATAGGTGACACCTCTATTTTATTTCTTGTTGGACATGTAGAATCTTACTGTGGGTAACTTCCTCTCCTCTGTTTATCAGGAATGCCATGCTCTATAACATAAGCCACTCAGAGGAGCTTCCATCCCTAGTGCTAGATGAGTCTCTGTTCAACATTCAGTATTTCTTCCTGAGAAGAACAGCACATAAATGGATACACATCTGACAGCCCCTGATGAATTACCAACTTCTCTTGCAGGTTGATAAGGAGACAAATACTGATGAAGTAGTTAATAACACGATGACAGTTCGCCCCAAAGACCGCAGCAGCCTGAGCTCTCGACAGAATCCCTTTGTGAGGAGCAGTGTGATAGTGCGCTCCCAAACCTTTTCTCCAGGCGAGCGGAGCCAGTACATCTGCAGGGTGAGCTGATGGGCCACTGAGGCAACACTGGTAGCCTCCTCCCAGTTAATAACAGAGACTGTGTGCAGAGACCAGCCTCCTCCCAGGTAGTGACGGAGACTGTGTGCAGAGACCAGCCTCCTCCCAGGTAGTGACGGAGACGGTGTGCAGGAGGCTGCACATTCTGATGGTATACTAGTTTAGAAGTGCTACAGAAGGCAGGTAGAATGTCATAGCCCTGGGATCCTTTGTAATTGGCTTATTTTCCCACAGATTTTGTTGGTTCTAATGTACCTTTTTTGGCAAGTAAGTAAAATTTAAGAATTTAGATACTAAGAATTTTTGGATTCATATGTTTAGAAACATAAAGTGACAAGTATATTTTGCATATTTCTGACCTGTACCACACATGCTTCAAACCACGTTAATTTTGCCAAAATGAAAATTTCAATTGAATTTTAGAACAATATCACCTGGTAAATCTCTGAACACTGAATTGTATTTATAGTTCTGTGAAGAAAATTGTGGAATTTGCATCAATTTACCAAATTCTACTTCCAGAAGTAGTTTATGATTTATAGTCAGATGAGTTTAATATTATATAAAACAAGTTAGAGATACTTTAGAAATTGAGAGCTTACACATTCAGGTCAGAAAATACTTTCTCAAGCACTTTCTAGAAACAAAGATTCAGACCCTGCCCTGCTGCAGAACTGACTTCCTTGTGAATGAACCAGGCTGTGAGTGTGAGGTTTACACATGGGAGCCAGTGCTGTGGGGAGCGGTAGAACAAGTTGAGGGCATGGAAGTGGGCTCTCTGATGGCTCCACTGATGAAGCTGACATTCAGCAGAGCCTTGAGCCAGGAGAGGGAGAGCTGCTTGAGCCAAGAACATTCCAGGCAGCAGGGACGCTTAACTCTGACCTGTAGCACGGACCTTTATGTAAACTTGCTTTAAAGGAACAAATTAACACCTTTTAGCTAAAAGTACAAGGAATCATTTAAAAAAAATAGTTACCTTAACGTATGACTTTTGGTAACTCCTACCAAAAAAGCAATGGAAAACTGTAGCACAGGGAAAAACTCATTTGTGGGAAATTTTCTTAATGAAATTGGTTCATATCGGTGGGGATGCACGAGGCCCTGGATTTGATCCCCAGTTGTAGAAAGAGTGGGAGGGAGTTAGCTCACATTATCACAGTCAGTTTTGATTTGGACGTCCACTACCACTATTTGCTATGCAGTGACTTTTGCTTTCTCTCATCTTGTGTTGCCAGTTAAATCGAAGTGACAGTGACAGTTCAACCTTGGCTAAGAAATCGTTGTTTGTGAGAAACTCCACTGAACGGCGCAGTCTGCGGGTCAAAAGGGTATGTATTCCCTCAACCACATCCTCCTGCCCAAGCCCCATCCAGATCCAGGAGCTGTAGAACACTAACTGTTCAGTGTCACTATTCCTGTTCTCCGCTGTGGCTGCCTAAAGCCACCGTGTTCACAAGGAGATGAGGTGTGATGTAGCTTACCAAGCAGAGGGGAGGATGTGCTCGAGGGCGTTTGGAGCCTGTGGTGATAAGACTGGAAACCAGGTAGAGTGAGCCACAGCATCTCCAGGCCATTTTTGGCTCTTGAGGAATGTAAGACCTAGGACCTTCCCAGAAGAAGCAAATATCTTGCAAGAGTATCACGTGGGTTCTTACCGAGCATGTTTCCCCTCCCCTCCCACTTTTTTTGGTGTCTGTGCGTGTAGGCACACGTTTGGGGTGGGGTGCATGTGTGCAGGCTTGTTGCTATAAGCATTCATCCACTGAGCCATCTCCCCAGCCCCTGCTTTAAAAAAAAGCAAACAATTTTATAACTTACATAAGCAGACATTTTTAGAAGGTTACATATTATTAATGGGGATGTGACAACTCAGGTAAAGTTTGTCTGGAGGCCAATGATCCAGATCTGGCTGAGCAGTAAAGATAATTCTGAGACAGTATTTCAGTAAATCAAAAGTTTGCACAGTTCAAGTGCTTTGTACATTCCTGTTTACTCTCAGAAGCCAAAATACTAAGGGAAAGCAACTTGTTTGGCTAACATTATGCTTGGTAAGCCCAGAGCACTTATGTAAAGTGGCCATAGTCAGGAGCACACACACTGGAGGAGCCTTAGACACACACTGGACTGTTTACAGTGGTCAAAGGCTCCAGCAGAATGTGGGCCTTGAGTCTGGACAAAATTTCAAAAGAAGACGGTAGCTGTGGGCAGGGAAGTGTTGGGTACTAGCTGCTATCAGGAAATACATGGGAGCCATGCACAGTGCTGGGGGGGGGGAGGCAGGGGAGGCACGTATAACCATCCTCAGCCACCATGCACAGAGTTCTAGATGTTCAACTAGGGAACTTCTGGCCTCCTTCATTTACTGTCCCAGTTACTTGAAAGTAATAAAAATTCATTTCTTTTGCCTGTAGTTTAACGCGCTGGCATTGATTTAACATCCAGCAGGATAGGAAATCCTGAGGTATAGGTCTTTCAGGTTACTTTATGCACTGAAAGGACTCAGGTCTCCATCATCTTGAGTGAAAGCTCTTATGTCCTTCCTAGGTCAGGGGCCTTGGAAATAGCACGTGCTTCTAGAGGATGGAGGCATGCTTCAGAGACGTTTTAACCAGAAGTGCTGATGAGCTGAGGGCAGCTGCAAACAGCTAGGTCACTCATAAACTTAGTTACTAGAACTAGCTAAACCAGACAAAGGCTAATCCTGAAACATTTGCTCAGCTAGGGTTTTTCGATGGCTTTCAAGGAGGCAGATGTGGCTCAGTAGAACCGAGAGGAGAATGGTGTCCAACTGTGGATACAACCTCTGCAAAGACCAGAGCAAGCTTGTGACTTAGAAGAGTTAGGATACTTAGTGAACATGTAGCATGTGTTGGAGAAAGATGAGACAAGCAAAGCTGGTCCAAGTCCAGCCTAGTACAAGTCTATAATCCCAGCTCTTGGGAGGCTGAAGCAGGAGCATCAGTACAAGGTCAAGGCCAGCCTGTGCAGAGTGAGTTTGAGGCCAATCTGGGCAGCTTGATGAGACCTTGTCTCAAAATAAAAAGTAAAAAGAAGGCTTGGGCTATTGCTCATTGGTAGAGTATTTGCCTAAGCTGTACAAGACCCTAGGTTCAATTTCATTTAAAAACAAAACAATTCTAACACAGGGTCAATCCTCTATATAAGAGGCAAAGGTAAGCCCCCTCCCTTCCTTCGGTCATGGGCAAACCAGAGCTTTGTCAGGTTGGATGCCCTCCTCTCATATCATAGTGCCTGTACTTAAGACTCTTGTTTTCCATTAGCATTGTTGTGAATCTAGGCAGAAATACCCTCCCTCTTCCCTCTGTTTATGCCTTCTTGCCCAGTCTGGTTTCAGCTCTTCCTTCCAGTGAGTCTGACCCATCCTAGAGTCATCTGGCAGCCCTTGCCAGCTTCCTGTGGCACTTATGACACTAACAGTTTACTGTTACTTGCGGCCTCATCCATTCTGCACTTAAAATCCTCATGGTCAAAGATAGTGTGTTCTCTTCCAAGGTCCCGCCTATACCAGTAGACAGTTATTCCTACTCAATACTTATTCCTTGGTGAATGGATAGATTGGCCGTGGGAAGGGCAGTGGTAAAAGTAGATAGTATCCAATGGGAGGGCAACAAAGGAGTTGGAATGTAAGCATAGGGATCACAGGTGGGAGTCTGCATTTCAGCTGCATTCTGGCCAAACCTCAGAGAAGTGGTGGCAGAGAAAGCTGTGTGTCCCAAAACAGAGGGCATGTAAGTTTCTTGGGATGTGTTTGTTTCTTAACAGAGCATGAACTAAGCCCAGCTAAACCATGGTATCCACTCTTTAAATCTCTGTACTGGGAGATGACATAGCTTAATTCATGCTTAGCTTCTACTTTGTGGCAGGCTGGCCTGATGCCCAGCGCCTAGCGCTCTCACCTGGGATCTAGGACGATGGAGCCCATGGTCTCAAGCAGGTGACAGAAATGTACAGAACTCACACTAGCTTTAACAGGCTCCACCTAGAAGCAATCCACCACTCCTCCCACTTCTCTCTGTGGCTGAAGTAAGTCACACAGCCAGTTATGCCTCCCTTGCAGGGAGCAAAGAACAGTCCTGTCATGTGCCAGAAAGAGGACAGGCAGAATGATGTAACTAAAGGCTCTGTTCTGTTTTCTACCTCTGAAGGCGGTTTGCCAGCCAGTCCTTCGCAGGACAGCCCAAGAGTGCCCGGTGCGCACATCTCTAGACCTAGAACTGGACCTGCAGGCCTCGCTGACCCGCCAGAGTCGCCTCAACGACGAACTGCAGGCGCTGAGGGACTTGCGGCAAAAGCTGGAGGAGCTGAAAGCCCAGGGAGAGACTGACCTTCCCCCAGGCGTGCTGGAGGATGAGAGATTCCAGAAGCTTCTTAAACAAGCAGAGAAGCAGGTACAGATCTCTGAGTCATCCTTGTTATTAAAGTGAGCCATGAGGAGGTTCCCAAGAAGCCCCTTCAGATCCATTTGCTAGGACCCCAACCATGTCAGTCAGTCCCCATTGCGGTAGCCCTGTTCTTACCCAAGTTCTGCTAAAGTCATGGTACTGCCACCCACCAAGCTGGATGTACAAGCTCCCAAACCCACACACCCCTCTGAACTTGGTTCAGATAGTCAGCACCCAAGTATCACTGACTTCTCTGAGCCTTGCAGCAGAGGAAGTGACCTGGTAAATCCTCCTCAGCATTTTCTCTGGTTCTCCAACTGAGACGTTTTGCTTAACTTTCAGCTCTTTGAGACCCATTCACTAACCACATTAGTTATGAAAACATTGCTTATTTCAAGGCTCCTAAATTTTCACTCTTTCCTGTTTTGAGGAAAGAATCCATTTCACTTACTGGCATTCTCTTACCTTTCAGCCTAGAAACAACTATACAAAATAGATCAAACCACTGAATAAAAACAGACTTTTTTTGTTTGTTTGTTTTGGATTTTCATTTTTGAGGCAAGGTCTTGCTATGTATCCCAACTTGGCCTTGAAGAATTTACAGTCCCTTCTACCTCAGCCTCTGGAGTGCTCGGATTATGGGCATGCACCACCCTGCCTAGCAAAAATAGTCTATTTCTGTTATTATGCCATCTAAATATTGAAAAATTTCAAGAATATGGACGAGTATGAAACTGATCTATTCTCAGGATCGGAATTTTTATTTTGACTTAAAAGTGTCTATTCATACCCATACACAATTTTCAAATAGAGTTTCTCATCTATTGCAAATATCATAAATGCCAAAACATTATTTTATCCCCTTCAGGTTGAAATGTGAAATAGACACTTCTTTGAATTAATGGAAAATGACATGAGAAACATGAACATCTTTTTTGAACCAAAAGTTATTTTTTTTAATCTTATGGTTGTGATAGTATAAGGAAAGTTTAAATCATTTCAGTCACCAGTGCTACTACGCCTAGATGGACCTCAGAACCTCAATGGATGAATTTCCAAAATCAAACTGATACCAGTAGCTTTTTTTCTTTTTCTTTTTTTTTTTTTTTTTTTTTTTTTTTTTTTTTTTTTTTTTTTTTTTTTTTTTTTTTTTTTTTTTTTTTTTTTTTTTTTTTTTTGGTTTTTCATTTTTTGAGGTAGGGTCTTGCTCTAGTCCAGGCTGACCTGGAATTCACTATGTAGTCTCAGGGTGGCCTTGAACTCACGGCGATCCTCCTACCTCTGCCCCCCGAGTGCTGGGATTAAAGGCGTGAGCCACCATACCCAGCCAGTAATTTTTTTTCAAAAGCTCCAACTAGGCTGGGAAGATGACAACCTGAGTTCAGATCCTTAGCACCCAGATAACTAATATGTCGGGCATGGTCGTGGCTGCCTGTAATCAGTGGAGGGTTTCCTAGCTGAATGAGCTACTAAGGAAGCGGCACCTCGTTGAAGAAAGTGGGTCCTTTGAAGGCTGTATCATGTCCTGTCCACTCAGAGGTGAGCCTCTTTGCTCCATCATCATGTTCTGTGTCACCTCACACATGCCTCGAAGCAGCAGCCATGTGACCATGGATTGAAACCCTGAGCCAAAACAAATCCTTCCTCTGTTGCAGTTATTTTCACAGGTATTTTGTCACTGCAACAAAAGCAACTAATGCATCGGTGAAAATGAAAGAAAACAAGTATAAATAAATTTCCCCCACCCCAAAAGATCTAAGCCTCTAGCCTCTGGCTCTCCTGGCTGGAGTCCTTTCTGGGGTACACACCCCCTCCGCCTGGTGAGGGCCACCATGAGTCTCCTTGGTGCCTCGTAGCTCTTTCACCTGTGCAGATGGCTGGAGGCTGAGGTGTGAACTTCAGGCCTTTAAAACCTGGGCAACCTGGTGGGAAAGAAAAGGCTCCACTGTTTGCTATCAGAGTGAGGGGCCTTTTGAGTTCCTTTACTGGTGGTGCATGTCTTGTGAATTACTTCTGCACACTCTGTGCCCCCTTTTCTGCTGTGTTGTTTTCTTCTGGAAAGTCGCCTGCACTCCCCTTGTGTGGAAGGCCCCCGGTGAACGATGGTGCTGGAAGAGCAGGCAGGGCAAGGCCCCTTGACAGAATCTCCAGTCTTGGAACATGGCTGGTAGTCAGGAGGTGGACAGAAAGACCCCAAGAAGCAGATTGAACAGTCCCATGACAGGAAAGTGGCCGTGGTTTTTGTCACTTGGAGTAAAAGGACCCGGAGGTCGGTAACAGCTCAGTTACAGCTTCCTCCAGCAAATCTTGCTTATCTGCATTCCCCAATGTCCCTGATGAAAAATGGGGTGGGGGTACAGTACCCTGTAATGAAACTTTTTCATTAGAATTCCTCCTCTTGAAGCAGCTTTCTAGTGAAATTCCAGAAGACAACTCCCAATAGCTGTCCCCCTGCACCGGTTCACTTCCCATTCAGTTACCTGTAACCAACCATGGTTTAAAGAATGTCCGCTTTTAAGAGTTGTTACAGCATATTGTCATTGATCATTGTTCTACTTTGTTACAGTTGCTAATCTCTTACTGTGCCTTACTTAGAAATTCAACTAGACATTCACCTATATTTGGTCTATAAGAAATACAAGCAGACTAAAGTACATAGATAAGTTATTCCATGAGAACATTAATCAAAAGAAAGTGAGAGTAGCTATGTTAATTTCAAGCAGAGCAGACTTCAGAGCAAGAAAATGTATAAAGAATAAAGAAGGGTGTGGTATAGTAATCAAGGGGCTAATTTTCTAAGAAGACATAGCAGTTCTTAAAATGTGTATTCCTAACAGTATGGGGATTGCAAAGAGAAATAGACAAATGTCTATTACTGTTGGAGACTTCAGTTCCCCTCAATTAGAAATGGACAAATGTAAGCAGCAAAAGCCCAGTAGACACAGCAAGTCAACAGGCCCACAGTCAACCTGATGTTAAATGGACATTGACAGACTGACCAATAACAGCGTGCCACACGTTCTTCCCAAGCTCATGCTGTGCAACACTCACCAAGAATAGACCACCGGAAGCACATACTAGAAAATTTAGAAGAACACAGAAACAATTCAGTGTCTGCTTTCAGATCACAGTGGAATGAAGCGATAATGCAATGACAGAAATACAGCTGGAAAATTCTAAAATATGCGGAGATCAAATCCAACAGTACTAAACACATGGATCAAAGAAGAAATGTGAAGTGAAAAAAACATGTTGAACTAAAATGAAAATGAAGTCATCAAAGTTGGGGGTGCAGTGCAAGCAGGGCTTTGAGAGGTATTTCATAGCCCTGAAGTAGGAAAGAAGAAAGAGCTAAAAGCAGCAATTAAACTTCTGTCTTCACAAATTGGAAAAATTAAAGTCAACCAAATCCAAAGTAAGCATAAGAAAATAGAGAAATTAGAGCAGAAATGAAAGAAATTAAAAGAAAACCAGTTACAAAAAAATCAGTGAAACCAAAAACTGATTCTTCCAAGAAAAACAAATAAAATGGAAGAACCACTAAGCAGGCTGTAGAAAAGAGGGAGAAGACACCAATTATTAGCATCAGAAGTGAAAGAATGAACATCCCTACAGGTCCCAAAAACATTAAAGGGAAAATTAAACAGTGGTAGACATAACTCTATGCCCATAAATTTAATTGATTTCTAGAAAGATGCAAACCGCCAAAACAAACACAAGAAAAAAATTCTGATAGGCTTATGTCTATTTTAAAAATTTGAATCAATAATAACATGAAAACAGAAAACACCATCCCTTAATAGAGTTAATATTGTATTCTACCAAAAGTGAAGGAAGAAGCTATATATAAATTTTCTACAGATTCTTCCAGAGGAAAACCTAGGAGGGGATATCTGCAGTTCATTTCATGAGATCAGTACTACACTAATTTCAAAACCAAACAAAGGCATTGCAAGAAAAGAAAATTTGAGCCAGATGAAATGGCACACACCTGGAGTCTCTCTCAATTATTTGGAAGACTGAGGCAGGAGGATTGCTTAAGCTCAGAAGTTTGAGGACAACCTGGACAACATAGAAAACCCATGTTGATAAATAAATGTTAGCTGAAAAAGTAAAATGTTAGCAGAATGAATTATATATATGCATATATATGAAAAACAAATATAAAACTACAAGTCAATGTTCAAGTACACATGTAAAGATTTTCAATAAAATATAAGCAAATCTAATCCAACAATGTTTAGAAAGAAATAAACTCCATCCTGAAGGGAGATTTGCACCAGGCTTGGTTAACATTTGGAGTCAATGCAGTCCATCAAATGACAAGCTACAAAAATCACACACAAAAAATTAACAGACTTCACCACCTTGGCTAGGGATGTAACTCAGTTAATAGACTGCTTATCTGGCATGCATGAAGTCTTGGGTTCAACACCCAGTACTACATAAACTGGGTATAGGAGCCCATGCCCATAATCCCAGAACTCAGAATGTGGAGTCAGGAGAGTCAGAAGTACAAGGTCAGCCTTGGTTTCATAGTGAGATTGAGGCCAGGCTATACAATAAGATCTTAGTTCCAAAAAAAAATAAAAAGGAAAAGGAAATCTATAAAACTCTGTTATCTGACATCATAGTTAATATTGAGAAACAAGAAACTTTCCCTCTAAGATCATAAGTAGGCCAAAAATGTCCCCTAGCGCTTGTTCTGTTCTGTGCAGGAAGTTCTAGCTAATTCAATAGCCTGCACACACAGAAAAAATATAGTTTAGAAAAAAAGTTAAAAATATCTTTGTTCACAGATGACACATTTGTCTATAAGAACTCTATGAAGGAATTGATCCCTTGTACTTTACAAAAACCTCTTTTGGGGAGATGGCTCAGTGGTTAAAGGCACTACTTGTAAAGCCTGTCAGTGTGGTTTTGATGAACTGAGATGCTCAAAGTGGTGCATGTGTGTGGAATTGCCCATTCTTATTCTCATTCATAGTCTCTCTCTCTCTCTCTCTCTCTCTCTCTCTCTCTCTCTCTCTCTCTCTCTCTCTCTCTCTCTGTGTGTGTGTGTGTGTCTTATAAGTAAATAAAACTAAGTGATTATAGTGAAGTTGCAAGATACAGGATTAATATAAAGTGTTTGATTGGCTCAATACCATTTACATTAATATCTGAAAATGGAATACTAAATCTAAACTTCTGAATTGTGAAAAATACTGTCCAAAGAAAGAGAAGAAAGTCACAGACTGAAAGAAATATTTGCAAAAGACATTTTCTGATAAAGAAATGTTACCCCAAACTACAACGAAAATAATATAAAACAGACACACAACTGAAAACTTGGGAAAGAACCTGAGTAGACACCTTACAAAGAAGAGATGCAGATGGCAAGGGAGCATTTGGAAAAGTGGGTGTCATGTGGCACTTACAGATGAAAACAGTAAGAACCCACTGCATTTCCTACTAGAATGACCAAACCCAAAACACTGTCAACAGCAGGTACTGGCAGGAATGTGGAGCAGCAGAAACACTCATTGCTGGAATGCAACATCAAAACAGCATGGCAAGACACATTCTTACATGTATTTCAGCATCAGGTCACTCCTTGGTCTTGACCCAGACGACTTGAAAATGCAGGTCTTCTAAACACACCTATTCATTCTTGACTGTCAGGACTTGTAAACACCAAGATGACCTTCAGTAGGTGAACAGATAAGTAGCCTGTGGTACATCTAAACAATGGAATATTGCTCGGCACTAAAAGCCAGCTAGGGTGTCTGGGTGTGAAAGCACATGGAGAGACCTTAAATGCACATTACCAAGAAAGAAATCTGAAAGGACTATACACTTAATCCAACCATATAACAACCTAGAAAAGGCAAAATTAGTGGTTGCCAGAGGCGATGAGTGCAGGAATTTGAGGGCTGTGGAAATTTGCATGGTACTGTAATGGTGGATGGATGGATGTTCTTGTTCAAACCCATAGGGTGTCCAGCAAGAATGAGGCCTTGGGGTGATAAGGAATCAGGGTGTGTGAGAGAACCTGGTCATGGGGGCCAGGAGCCAGAACTCTGGAAACTCCTGCCTGCTTAATTTTGTTACCAGCCTAAAATTTTAGGCTATCAAATATTGGGCAGGGTGGGGGTGGGGGCTATTGTGCTTTGTTTTGGTTTTGTAGTTGAGAGACCGGGTCTCATTCTATAGGCCAGGCTCACCTGGAACTCACTGAGTAGTGTCCCCACAGTATCCTGTCTCCTTCCTCAGCTGAGATGACAGATGTGAGCTTCTGTTGGTTTGGTTTATTTGGGACAGAGTGTCCCTATGTACCCCAGGCTGGCCTGGAATTTCTATATAGCTCAAGCTGGCCCCATACAGCCTCACCCTACAAAACATTGGGATTTCAAACATAAGGCCATGAGATAGCATATATATCTTAAATATATATATATATATATATATATATATATATATATATATATATATATATATTTTAGGTAGGGTCTCACTTTAGTCCAGACTTGAAATATATATATTTTAATGGACTAAGGAAATGGTTCAGTGCTTTGCTTGCAAGGCTTACCAGTCTGAGTGTATTCCTCCCCAGCACTCACAGAAAGCCTGACGCAAAGTGACATGAGCATCTTGTCATCTCAGCAAGCCTGTAACCCTGGGAACAGAGCCAAGAGAATCTGGAGCTCCGGGGCCAGCTAGACTGGCAAGACACCCTGCCTCAAAGAGGACAGAAGGACACACCTACCTCCAGCTTGTCCTCAGGCCTCCACACAGCACTGCACGAGTGTGCATGTATGTGCATGCACACACAAATAATAAAGCCTTGAAATATTTGTTGAAAATGTTAGCTGGACATGGTGATTCATGCCTTTAAACCCAGCACTTGAGAAGCTAAGGCAGATGGTTCACTATGAATTTGAGGCCAGTCTGGGCTCAACAGTGAGTTCCAAGTCAGCCTGGGTTAGAATGAAACCCTGATTAAAAAAAAAAAGTTAAGGTGAGGAAGAGTTGTTAATCTAAGGAAACATTAACAATATATTCTTCGTTGTAATGGATACTAAACATCTCTAATCTTACCAGTTCTTTCCCCCACTCAATCTCTCCTATTTACAACTATGTCTATACTTCTGAGAGAGTTCTGAACCTCTAGGGAAATCACAACAGGAGTGACTAAACACTGTTGTGGGAGACTCAAGATTATTTACATCTATAATGCATTGAAACTGTACAACCATCCTTAGAAGTACTTGTTCCCAGTATACACATGAAGAAGTAAAGGCCCAAGGTGCTCATGGCCCTGCCGATGCAACCAGAAAGTGATTTAGAAGGACTTTGAAGTCAGACAATATGCTCTCAGTCTGCACTCCTCACCACTGGCTCATACGATATTTCCATAAATGGCAGCCAATGTTTATTGATTGGGTAACTTAATTAAGTCCACTTTTATCAAAAACACAAAACAGAGGCTGGGGAGATAGAGCTATCTCTATCATGCCCTAATGCTTGCAAAACAAGCCAATAAGGGGCTTGTTTCACAAGCATTAGGACATGAGTTCAATTCCCAGTACTCGTGTAAAAGTACTGGAGGTGGTGATGTGTGCTGGTAATTCCAAGGATCCCTGGGGCTGCTGAGGTTCACGTGTGCATGCATATGTGAACACAGTATATATCCATTAACAGTGGAGAAAGATATTAGTAAACTTGCACAGTAGAGGACTGTCCAGCAATGAGAAATATGGAGCACAGTCCCTTATAATACTGTGTGTGATCCCCAAAAGGGAGCCCAGCACACCATTCCATCTGGAGTCCACAGAAGGCAAGAGCACCCTCTGCTGGCAAGGCTCTGGGGACCTAGGAGGTCCCTCTGTCTTATCATGGTGGGCTTACTGTGTAAGGTTCTCTGAGTTCTGAGTTTACATGTGCATGCTTCGTAGGTAAGATGTACTTCAATAAAGTTTTGAAATGGCTAACAGACAAAGGATTGAAAAGATAGATTACAAGTTTACTTGGGGCTGGGGAGATGGCTCTGTTGGTTTAATGCCTGCCATGGTGGCATGAGAACCTGAGCTTGGATCCTCAGTACCCAGATAAATGCCAGGCATGGTAGCACACACTTGTGATCTCAAGCTGGGGGTCTGGATCCCCAAGACTAGCCAAGCTAGTCCAGTGGGTGAGTTCCAGATTCAATGAGAGACCCTGTCTCAAAAATACAAGGGAGAGCTATTGAGGCAGATACCCAACATCAACCTCTGGCTCCCACATACATACATACATGTAAAAAAAAAATTAAAAGTATATTTGCCAAAATGTTACCATTAGGTTCATCTCGAAAACATAGCTAGTAGTTTTCACTTTCTTTTTCAAGGATTTTCAGTTTTTCCAGATGTAATAAAATTGCCACCACATATTGTGTATATGATGAAAACTTCTAAGTTACTAAAATAAAATTGTCCTGAATCAGACAGTGCCTGCTTGTGTGGTTTGAATTAAGCTGGTGTGTGGTTTCCCTGTTGACACCCTTGGATGTCTTGCGTGGCCAGGTGGCTTTGGTCCACAGTCCTTTCAACCTGGCAGCATGTCTTAGGATTTCTAATCAATGTTCTTATGTTGTTTATTTTGCCAGGCTGAACAGTCAAAAGAGGAACAGAAGCAAGATTTGAATGCAGAGAAATTAATGAGGCAAGTCTCCAAGGATGTGTGCCGGCTTCGGGAGCAGAGCCAGAAGGTGCCTCGGCAGGTGCAATCCTTCAGGTAAACGTCATTGCTAAAGTCGGCTTTTCAGTTGTCCATGTGGTCTGATCGCATGGGAACTCACCTGGTGATGCTGTGCAGGTACTCTTACTGTGTCCATTCCCCAGTGGGAATAATAGGTGGGACATACTCATGGTAGGTCAGAGATCTTTAGAAGGGGTTGGGGATTGCTGGCTAATTTCATAGGCATTCCTTAGACACTCCACCAGGCCTTGCACTTACTAATCCCCACAGTAGAGCAATGAAAACATATGTTCCATCCTCCTCCAGAGTGACTGCAGACTGAGAGGACAGTTAGGCAATCACACCTTCCCAGTGCCAAATGGAAAGCGTTACTAAAGGAATAAGTAGAGGCTTGTGAGAGCATGCAGGAGGAATCTAAGTTTGTGTAAGGCTAGGGCACAGCACAAGCAAAGAAAACTGAAAGAGAAGCCACACTGGACCCATAATGCCAGATCTCCAGGCACCAGGGCTGATAGGCAAAGGCATGTGTGTAGAAATGACCAGAGAGGAAAATCGGAGGGGTGTGGTCCTGGAGTCCTGGAACTGGGAGGCTGGGAGGATACTGTTGGATACTGGGAAACATAACAGAAGAAGAGAATTGAAGATATCCCAAGATCACGTGGTAACCATGTTAAGAGCATCAAATGAAACAAGGTTTTGCTTTATTGGTTTTTGTTCATGTTGGTTTGGGCCTAGGTTTTTGCTGTAGTGACTTTTCACTTGCTGTGACCAAATCTCTGACAGGAAACATCTCAAGGAAGTGCTGTGGTCTGAATGTAAAATGTCCCCCTCAGGCCCAAGTGTTGGAAAATTTGGGCCCAAGCTGGTGACACTGTTTGGGAAGGTTGTAGAACCTTTAGAAGGTGAAGCCTTCCTAAAGTAAGTGGGTCACTGAGGACAAGCCCTTGAAGTTTTGTAGCCTGGCCCATTTCCTGGTCACACTCTGCTTCCTGACTGCAAGGTGGTCATCTCTGTTTAATGTTCCTGCTACCATGCCTCCCCCACCATGGAACTTCCCCTCGAATCTATAAACCAGAATAAACCCTTTCCTTCCTTAAATTGCCTCTAGTCAGCTTTTTCCCCAGCAACATGAAATAGAGGGAGGAAGGGTTTATTTTGGCTTACGGTTGAGGGGTTTGAATCCAGCATGGTGGAGAAGGGACACAGCAGCAGGAGTGAGAAGCAGCTGGTCTCATTGCATCTGCAGTCTACTTCCTCTCTTCCATCTAGTCCAGGACCCCAGCCCGTGGAACAGTGCCACCCACCTTCAGTGTGGGTGTTTCCTGTTTAGATAGATCTTTCTGGAAACATCCTCACAGGCACACCTAGAGTGTGTTTCCTTGGTGATTTTAAATCCAGTCAAGTTGACAAAGGAAGTTAGCCATCCCCGTTTTTTATAGAGGAGTCCTTAGAAAGCTTTTGTGCTTATAGAGAAAAACCCAGGGGAGGAGAATATTTTTAACTGTATGGTGGGGGCGGCATGTGTTGAAGGCTGGAAGAAGGTATTGGGGGCAAAAGCTGCACTGAGTCCCTTCTGTGGAGGCACTGGAGCCATGGGCTGGGTGATCCCTGCCCATTCTGCTAGAGCAACATTGTTGCCACTTTGGAGGAGTGCTGCCGCTTTTTATTCTTTTGGAACTATGGAATGGTGATAGAATTCTTCCATGCCCAGGGTGCTATGACCATTTCCACAGTAAGCAGCATTGTCTAGTGTGGACACATCTTATAAATGTCAGTCAACAAACTCGAAAACAAAGAATTCATGAATACTACTGTGTCCCTTTAGACAGAAATGCATTTACATCAGCAGGCCAGGCTTGAACTCCACAATGGGATGAGAGTAACACTATCCTGGGAGTGTGGAGCTCTCATGGGCAGTGTGGTCCCTGGTCTGGGGTGGTGAGGATTCAGAAAGTGGCAGAGTATGGGGTACTCTGCCTAGCACATAAGCAAAGCCCACCCCAATCTCTTGTTTCACCTGGAGCCAGAAGCCCAGCACTCTCTGGTCTTACTGTTCCAGAAAACCAGAATTTCATGTAAACTGTCTTAAACTTACAGAGAGACTGGCCCGTGAAGTTTAAAACACTGCAGGTTTCAGCTGGGCCTGGAATCAGCCCCTGACATCCTGATCACACACTTCATCTCTTAGGGAACTGAGCCCATCTAAAGGATACTACACTACAAAATACTCCTAATGACCTTGGGGTTCAGTCTTTTCTTCTCTGCCTATTCTTGGGCTTTAGGACATCTGCCTCATTCTTTCTCCATCTGCACTGTGTGTGTGTGGGGGGGGGTCCATCCTTCCTCCAGTTGCCAGCCCCACCCAAGTATGGAGCATATGTGCTGATGGCGTGCTCTGCATGGTGTGGGGTTTGTGGAAGTATAGACTGCTCTCATCCTTGGAAGCCATACAGTGCTAACATGAGCACCACTCTGCCCTGTCTATTCTCTGAGTGTCTCTGGGTTACTTCTCATCTCTGCTTTGGGAGGTGGGTGGGTTTCCCTGTGAGGTAGCCGAGTATCGTCTATTCTGCTCTGGGATCATGGTATCACTTGCCTTTGTCCTGCCTTCACATGAGATTGGGTTTTACCAGTTTTCCTGGTACACTGGATCCTTTAACGTGTCTGGGAAATGTCCATCAGGATTTTTGCCTGTGTGAGTCCTCCCTACCTACCTGGTTTAGACTGAACCCCAGGTGGGTTACAAGAGGATTTTACTGGCTGTGTCCATAGGTGACTTACAGCCAGAGGGCTGTTCTCCTCCCTGTGGTGCTGACCTCTAAAAGGCACAGGCCCTCGTGACTTTACATGGAGCTGCTGAGCTCGTGGAGAAAGTGCCAGGGGTCTTGGGACTGTCATCCCTGGAGGGTGGTCAGCATCACCTTGAAATGCCTCTCTCTCCTCCCCCTCCAGGGAGAAGATAGCCTACTTCACCCGAGCGAAGATCAGCATCCCGTCCCTGCCAGCTGATGATGTGTGACCCTGTGGCTTAACACAGTGCTTCTCACCTGCTCTCCTCTGAGGGAGGTCAAAAGACTGGACGTTTGCTTTGTTTGGAGGCTGTTTTTTTTGTTGTTGTTGTTCTTGTTGTTTGTTTGTTTTGTAACATAACTGTCAACTCTTAAAGAACTTTCATTTCATACCAGAATTGCAACATGCTAATTTTGTAAAGTACTTTGAATGTAATTTATATGTTTAAGAAAGAAAAAAAAATCAGATAACAAAATGGGCTAATCTGGTGCTCAAATGTTGTTCAGTGTGTGTGTCCATTGGGCGTGGTGGAGGCGTGGCAGCATTTGCCCAGCAGGCTGGCGGGGGGACACAGCAGGCCAGCAGAAGGCAGCTTGTTGCTGTGAGCACATGAGGAAGGAGGCAGGGAGGGTCCTAGAAGCCAGTGCTCTCTGGTGCAGATGCTCCAAGTCCACCCGAAACAGGTGCACCGTGCATCTCCACCAGAGGTATCAGAACAGTTTTCCTTTTGTCCTTTTAGGTTTAAATACTGGGTACAAGAATATGAGCAATGAGCCGGGCGTGGTGGTGCACGCCTTTAATCCCAGCACTCGGGAGGCAGAGGTAGGAGGATTACCTTGAGTTCAGGGCCACTCTGAGACTACATAGTGAATTCCAGGTCAGCCTGGGCTAGAGGGAGACCCTACCTCGAAAAACCAAAATATATATATTTTGCTCATATATATATATGAGCAATGAGGCTAGAACTGCTGCCTACAAAATACAGCTTCCCCCCCCCCAAGGGGGCAGAGTGAGGCACCCCTGTGCAAAGACACCCCTGCCTGGTGCTTAGCTCGGTCAGTGAGCAGCTGCTGCTTCCCCCACCCACCCAAGCTGCATTGGTGGGCTTTTTTCTTTTCTCCTGGATTCTGTTCTAGGAATGGGAACAGCAGCCAGGAGAAGCATGTCTTGGGTCAGGAGAGTCGGTGCAGGCCATGCACCCCATCTGTCTTAGCTGGGTGACCTGAGGAAACAGTGCCTCTTCCTAAGATCGAAGTTGTCAAAAAGAAAGGAAAGAGTTATCAAATGAAACCTCACATTTACCAGAAATTACTATGCAGCTCTAATTTTTAGGGGATTCTATCTGTAACTCCTGGCAAGTAGTTGGAAACAAACAAACAAAGTCTGGGGGTGGGGAGATGGTTAACACACAGTGTAGATGCCATCATTAAAACAAAAATACTCTAGATAATAAACAAGCTCGAGATGGAAATTGACCAAAAGGTCCTGATCTCCAGGTTGAAGTTTTAACTTATCCAGCCAAGGCACGTGTTTAAAAAAAAAAAGATAAATAATTAAGTCCCCAGAATAACTTTGCCAGCATACAAGCTTTTTATCCTGTGTAGTTTTAGAAAACTTCAACCATCTGTGCTACTTAGTCTATTGTACTGGAAGAAGCAATTTTTGGCTAACCATCTTATATAGCAAACTAAATGATTTTTATTCTTAATGCAAAATAATGGAACCCTTCCGGAAAAAACAAGTTACATTTTGCCGGCTGGAATCCTCACCAGCAGATTTTTTTTAAATCTAATTATATATATTTTAGAAAAGTTCATTTTATCAGAATCAAAATTTAATTAAATTCAACCAAAACTTCAATTATTGAGTCTCCAAACCTGAAACTCCAGTTGTTGTTTTTTTTCCCAAATGTTTCACCACTTATATGCGAATTTCTTTGAAGCTATAACTGGACATGACGTGACGCTACTTTTGAACAAAACTAGCCTAGTGGCCGGCTACATACAGTCCTTCATGGCTGCCCAGTTTGTTCTGCTAGGTGACTAAGGAAAGCTAAAGGAATACCATCCTTGTCAAGGTCAAAGATGAACAGCAGAAGTTTACTTAATGTAGAACTGATGAAGGTCAGCTGTTTTCAGCTTCTTAGTTTGACCATGAAAATGTTTATAGAGTTGTGTGTCATTGTACCGTACAATTTTATTTTCTTCATTTATTTATTTACGGTCTTATTTATGTTCTGTTTAATATATAGTTTGGTTCTGGCCATTTTAAATGTTGGACATAGAAAAGGCTATATTGGATTATTTCCAGCTTTATAAATAATCATCAGATGAACTGTGAACTTTTTGTGATACAAAAAGTTTCAGTCAAGTGTTAAAGAATAAATTTTGTCTCAGGCTGGTAGTTCACAGTTGTGACCAAGAGGCTTTGGTTTTATTTTATAAAACTTGTTCATTTCTAACATGAGAGGCAAACTTACTGTAACATAATCATTTTTTCACACTTTAAAAACCAGCAATAGCATTATGCATTTAAAGGCAGCTTTTAATAATCCTGTCATATTTGTACTAACCCAAGTGACTCACAGTGATAAAGCATTTTACTAACTTGATCACAAAACCATATGAGCAAATGCAGATTTTAATATTATAAAACTATTTTTAAAATGTAGAATTTCTTCTGCACAGGGTAAAAGGAATTTAATATTTAGTTCTCAAGTTTGAATTGTCAGTATGTCATTACAGTTTATCAGACTCAAGTGTTACAGGCACAAAAAGAACTTTACTAGCCAAATGAACAAAGTTTAGCTGATGCTCTGTAGCATACAAATCAAATAAATTTAAAATATCTCTCTCTCTCCCTCTCCTTCTGCTATGGCTTTATATTGTATTAAATATCAGAAGCTCAGGACTGAACTAAATATTTAATCAGGTTAAATTTTGAACATGTTTCTGTTTTAATTTGTCTTATTTGTAAAAGTATGCAAATATATCACATAGACTATCTTTGTTCTCTGCACTTTCCATATGTTTGCTGATGGAAAAAATTCAGCTTAAAAAAAAACAAAGCTACATATTGCCTAATACTGTATTCACTGCTGCATATTGTTCAGTTAATTTCTCTGGTCGGCACAAACACAAGAGTTTACTTGAATCATGTACCAAGCATGTATAAAATGTTCCATGAAGAATTCTCCAAGCCAGACGTTTGTTGTGAGAAGTTCTTATTTGGACTTTATGTATTTCAGATAAGGAGAATATTTTCATTGCTCAAGGGAAGTGAAGGGCTCCAAGGGAGTGTGCTGCCATCACACCTCCCTGAGTTGGCAGCGTGCTCCAGCGGGAGGCAGCTGTCCCTGTGGCTGCCCAGAGCCAGGGGCAGGCAGGAAGGTTGGCCAGGGAATGCAGAACCCAGGGCACAAGCAGGAAGAAGTGCATTCACAGGGCAGGTCCTATCTGAATCTTCAAGCATACAAGGTGGCCTTCTCTGCTCGAGGGCCTGGGCGTGAATAGATGGGGCTGAGGTCTCTGAAAAAGAGATGAAGTGTCCCAGATCCCTCACTTCCAAATCTTTAAAGGAGGGAGCCAGCAGTGATCAGTGTAATCAGAGGTCAAGCATTTTAAGTACCCACCAAGACCTCAATATCAATATAATAGGTTGCCTTAAACACTCAAAAGAGGTAAACTGATGAACAGTAACATTTCCTGTTGCCAAAACCATTCAACTCCATGTGAATAATGCCTTCAGAGATACATAAGTTTTATTTCCCAGCGCCCTCTCTGCAATCACAGCCTGCTTTAAAGCTGAAATTTATGCACTGAAATGACTGATTAACGTTAGGACCTGATTGGTTTTGATCTCCAAGTCGAAAATAAAAGTGGTTTACGAGTCTTAGAAAGGAATTGTATGTTAAGGGGTTAATAGCCACAGGAGGGGAAACGCATTTCAGAAAATCATAAGCACAGTGAGTGGGTGACTCGCAGGAGATCCTACCAAATCCGGCGCCAAGCTAGTTCCTACTGAAGAATAGATGCCTTTGATCCCTCGGGCTTAGGTTTCTGGTGTGGTGTGTTTCATTTCCAGCTGTTGACAGTGATCT